>JBAMBF010000301.1:15245000-15442500 GCA_037043605.1 Drosophila multiciliata
TCAGAAACTGAACCCAGAAAGGGGAACCCGGGGAATTTCCGGCTGCAATTCTGACTGTTCTCTTTTGATAAGCTGTCAGAGTTTTTTTTTGCAGATTACCGGCCAAAATTTGTCACGCTTTGAAAATGTCTTTCTCGAAAACAAAAGAAATATTATCAATCTGCTTTATGAGCAATCAAATTTGCTTGATAAACTGTTTTTGTAAACAAAAATATTGTACAAATATTAAAAAAATTAAATCAAAACAAGCTGCTTAAAAATAATGCTTAAATTAGTAATGTTTGTATTAGTAAACCAACTAAATATTCAACATGATTCATATTTGTTTTGTTAAAAAAAAATGTATAACAAATATTAAAAAAAATTAAAAAAAAAAACAAGCTGCTTAAAAATAATGCTGTTTGTTTTAGTAAATCTTTTTGATAACTTTTTTGTTTACCTACAAAAAATAACGCTGCCTCAAATTGAAAGTCTTAGCTGATAATTGCCACATTATGTCATATGGCTAATAGAATAATTAGTTGTGGCCATAAAAAGTAGTTTGCTTAATTATTTAGCTGATTTCTTTGAGTTCTTGCAAAAGCTGGTTTCTTTAGATATTTAAATTAGCTGCTATTAAACAACAATAATAATTTCGTATTTATTTATAAATAGCGTATTTAATAATTAGCATATTTCATAGAATTCTTATTTCTTTAATTTGTCTAAGCTTAAGCTTCATTCTTGAGTTTTGTGTAGATTATTTGGCATAAATATGGAAAATTCCATTATTATCTTAATATTTCACATTAAGCAAGCAACATTTGTCAAAAACCAAAACTGAAATGTGCAATTTATTTAACAGAAATGCGACAACCATTTGACACTTTTGCCAGTCTCCAACAGCAACTTTCTTGAGTTTTAAACCTTTTTAGTCGTGTTGACGCTTTTTTTCTTTTGCCACTTGTCAAGTGCTATTCATAAGCTGTGTAAATATTTTATGGTAAAAAGTGTGTTTTTTTTTTGTCTTCACCATATTTTTTGCTGGACTGTCAACGATATCATCTTTGGCTGGATATCATTGTGCTCGCAGTCGTTGTCAGCTCTTTGTGCCACTGATACACTTTGCCACCGACTGTTGTCGTTGCACTTGTCTTCCTTGTGCCTCGCCCCCGTCTCTCTCTCTCTTTATCTCTCTCTACTTATTTGTGCGCTTGTCATAATCCTTTTTGATAACATTTTATGTCACAAGCCATAGACAAACACTCGACTCGTTGTCTATGACTTTAACCCTTGACAGTGGCTACGTCGAGAGTCGCCGTTGTTCTGCTGCTGCTGCTGCTCTGCTGCTGTTCTGCTGCTGCTGTTGCTGCTTTTGCTGCTGCTTTTGATGCTGCTCTGCTGCTGTTGCTGCTGCTTTCGATGCTGCTCTGCTGCTGTTTGTGCTGTTGCTGCTCTGCTGCTGCCTTTCTACTGTTGTTGCTTTTGCTGCTTCTACTGCTTCTGCTGCTGTTTCTGCTTTTGCTGCTTCTGCTGCTGCTCTGCTTTGCTTCTGCTGTCCCAGGCACCACTTGATAACTTTACACTTGAGCATCGCCTTCTTCTGCTCTTCTCCCCCCGCCTGCTTGCCTGCATTTGCTACTCAAAGCGCGATAAGCAGCTAATGGCCTTCTATATCTATCTCTTTCTATCTCTATCTCTCTCTCGTTCTCTCATACCCACTAAAGCCATCTCTGTATTTGCTGCTCTTTGGCAAACAAACTGCCCGCATCTGTCTGTATTTGAGTGTCCAGAGTATTTGGAGAAACCCATTGAAGTGACTGGCTTCGTTTAGGTTGCCACTATCAACACACACCCATCACACACACACACACACACACACATCGCATCAGCATCATCATGTGTCGACTTCATTGTATTTGCTCTCTGATTTGTGCAGAGCTAAAAGCAAATGCTTTACACTCCACTCTACCTTATCTCTCTCTCTCCCTCTCTCTCTCTCTCTCTTTCATTCACTATTTTTATCTCTTTTGCCTCATTGCTTTTTTTTTGTTGGCGATATAGCAAAATTCGCCTTAATATGTTGCACCATTGATATGAACACTGCCTTCCTGCCTGCTTTTTTGAACCATTGACAGCAGCCAGGCTCTTTTATCTATTGCTCTGTGTTCACACGGCGTATGAGTAAGCACACACACACACACACACACACTAACACACACACGCATGACCTTTCGCGTATCTAAGGCCAGCGTGCACTCTATGAATAAAACCTTGTACTTCTGTAGACTAGATTCAGATTCATGGTCGGAAATCATTAAACTTAAATGTTTAGCACCAAAATCATAAAGCGAAAAAAATTGTTTTTTTTTTCTTGTTTATTTTTTACTTTTTTTCTGCTTCATTCACGCTATAAAAATAATTTCGAGGTGTGAGAAATGTTTTTATTACAAATTTGAGTAATTTAGTTCGGTTCGTTGCGAACTTTGAAGTGTGTATTTAACAAGGGTGTTGAGTGTGTGTGTGTGTGGTGTGTGTATAGTGAAGCCATTAGGTTTGCTTAAGGCTTAGGCTTTGACAAGTGTGCAGTAATTTCATTGCCATTAAGGTTTAAATATTTTATATTTGACAAAATATTTCAATTTATTTATTCAGATTTTCTACATGTAAAAATGTGTCTTTGGATTATTGTTTTTTTTTTTTGCTGCCAAATGTCATTTCTCATTTGCTCTTTCAGCTTATCAGTCGACTGCAATTGACAGTTTTGTATTCAATTGTTCCATCAATTCAATTGTGCGAAAACTTTTTATTTATTTCCTGATTTCTGCTGTTCAACTTAGCGTTTTCTTTCCACCTATCGCTTTGTGTCCCATGGCGCATGTCAACGTGTCTACATATATATATACATGTATATTGAGTTGTCTATAAATATTTGCCGCTTACTGTCTTTACACACACACACACACACACTTCGTATACTTATTATTTCAGTGTGAATGACAGCTTTGTTGCATGTTCGATAATTTGTTTTTAAACGGCAAATGTGTGTAGCATACATTGTTGTAGTTGTTGTTAAGCTGTTGAGCCACTATTATAGGTATATCACACACAGACACACACACACACACAAATAGACACTTTCTTTTCTGTGTCTGTGTAAAAAACAAAGTTTTCTTATGGCTCCTCGCGCCCATTTGGCAAGCGAAGCGTCAACGTTTGCCTGGAACGTGCTCTGAATGCGAGCAGTTAACAGACCGTCACACACACTCGCACACACACACAGACACACACTCTTTGGTTTTTTACATTTGCTGGCAGCTAACCATAATAAAAGCGTTTTAAGTGAAATTCACTGCCGTCCGAGCGTAAATCGTAAAATTCTGTTTTCAATGTTTTTCCACATTTTTTTTGTTGTTTTTTGTGTGTGAGTTTTTTTTTTTGTGTTTGTTGTTGTCTGTTCTGTGTGTGTAGTGTGTTTGCCGGCGATAATTCTTGTGTTTTATTGCAACAAAACTACTTACAACAACATTTAAGTGCAAATCCGCAGTGGAACGCGTTTAGAAATTGAATTATGCTCGCGTCTATCTCTTTCTCTCTCCCTCTCGCGCCCGCTGTCTTTTAGTGTCTCTTTCGCACGTACAGTTTGAGAGCAATTTAACAATTAGTAGCTGCGCGTCGAGCAACAACAATGATGAAGACTTCAGCGTCATCGTCTGCTGGCGTCGCCAGTCTGTCTCGCATTTTACATGCTCCCCATCCCCGCGCCCCACTCTCACTCACACTCACTTACACTTTGACGAGCAAATTCTGCCGTTCAATGACACTGCTCCGCTTTCGGGCGAACACAAAATCTGCTTCCTCTTGCCACTGCCTGCCGCCCGTCCCCTACTCTGTGGTCTGTTTTTCAATTCCTTTTTCTGCTGTTTATTTATTGTTTATCTATGTCTCTCTTCATTTGCATTGTTTATTTTCGGTGGCTTATGCGCCGTTGTCGATCAACTCACGCCCTCTCTTTCACTCTCATGCCAGCAGTCAGAGTAAATGGACGCTCTCCCTCACGCGCGCTCGCTGGCCGATTATTATGTTTTTTGCATGCAAAGTGCATTGCCAACAACAACAACAACAATAATAACGAAAACAAGAATGCGATAAACAGCAGCAGCAGCAGCAGACGAGACAGCGCATAAACAAGGCGCAAAGCCGGAGACCAACTGCAGAGGCGGATAAGAAGCTTGCTGGATGAGAGTATGTGTTGTTTTGGAAGGGGAGTGGGAAGTGAGAAGTGGGAAATGTGGAGGGAGAGCGACAGACGAGCCAACAAAGAGTGTAAACAGCGAGAACCGCAAAAGGCTTTTCGCATTTTAATAGAAATGTGATTCGTCTTGTTGCAGTGTTTCTCTCCTCCCTCTCTCTCTCTCTTTCTGTATTTCTTTCTCTCTTTCTGCTTATGTCTCGCCCAGAGCTGCACTGAAATCTTATTGTTATACTCTTGTGCTCGAATAAAGTACAGCAAAACTATTGCTCAATTTGTCAAAATGATGAAAGTAACATATTGCCAAGAATTCTCATGAAAACACAACTCATTTATGCATTGCTAAAAGGTTTGAGATGCATATGAATTATAACTGTGAAAGCTGTTTTGCTACACTTTGGCTTTGCTTACATTTCTACAATTGTTGTTTGTGGCAGTGATTTAAGAGTTGCACTCGTAGAATGAAGATTTATTCCACAATTAAAATCTCAATTTATATGCAGTTTTGAGAATAAAATATTGGAGACTTTTTTAAAGAGCAGCAAAGATAGTTTTCTGAAACATAATTAATTTATGCTCTTAAAAGAGTGTTGCCAACTTCGATATGAAAATGTTTATTGCAAAATCTTTTCATCTTGCTCACAATTCTGAGAATCTTTTCTCTATTTTTTTTTCTATTTTTTTTTTTAAATCTCTTAGCATTGTCATCGATTGTCTATTCTTATGCCATGCTGTGTATTTGAGCGCGTGACTTTGAAAATCGCTGCAATACAAGCGTAAATAGAATTCAATACACACACACACACATACACACACACTCAGCTTTTTGCTTATTGTATGTTAAGAGTTCTCCTTAACCACAACATTTTCCGGCTTTTCCTTGTCAATGCAAGCAGCGAACAGCGAGTAAATAGCAAAATATTATGCTACGTGATTTGGAGCAGCATTTGGCGCTTGAATGAATGCTGATTGCATTCTAAAAATGTGAGTGTTTTTTTTTCGTGGTTTTCGGTTTTTGGCTTTTGGGATATCTGAATAAATGCGCAGCTCTGACATTTCTGACATATTCTAGCCGGTGTGTGTGGGGTGTGTGTGGGGGGTCGTCGCTAAATTGGTCTGCCATTTTAGTTGGTGGCCTCTCAGCTGCGGCTGCAGCGTCGCCCACTTGCTGCCACAAAAGGCGTAAACATTTAATTTCCATGTACGCGTGTGTGTGTGTGTGTGTGTGTGTGGTGTGGCGTGGCGAAACAAAATGCACACAAATGTAAAATAAACCAAGTGTTAAATATTTGACATGGGGCACAACGAGAACGACAACGTCGCAAATTTGGCCCCAAAGGCAAAAAACTCTGCTGCATTTCCTGGCAGCCAACAACATGTGAAGTAATTTTTGTAGAACTTCTATGTGTGTGTTTGTGTGTGTGTGTATGTGTGTGTGGAGTGCCTGGCAAGGCGTCTTCCGCTAATGACTTTTGCTTGCCTGCATGCCTGCCTGCTTGCCTGCCCCCTCGCTGTTGCATCACTCCCTTGTGGCACTTCATTATTTTGAGTTGATGCTGTGATGAATTCTCATATTCTCATTTTTTTCTTGTTGGGCTTCTTGTGTTGGCAGCCTCCTTAAATGGTTCAAGGTGTTGACTTTGCAGCACAAACTAAGTGAGACTCTTCTACACACACACACACACTCGCACACACATGCAGGCATGCTTAGTAGGCACCTGCTGCAGCCTGTCCTGTCCTGCTAATGGCTTCCGTCCGTTCTTCCATTCACCTCCAACTCTTTTCTTTTTTCTGTCATTGTCTGCCATGGCGTAAAATGATTTCCGTCATATGATACACGCCTCCCCACCCTTCCCTCATCCAGTCGGCCCTTCCACTTTCTCCTCCCAAGCCACCCACTCAATTCATTCAGTGCATTTCACTTGCACAATTCCTTTCACATGTCTTTGCACTTGACACTCTTCACTTGGGTGGGCCGCCTTTTTGCAGTCGCCTGAGCAGTTTGAGCTGCACAGTTTTAATTACAGTTTGGCGAGCATTGGTGGCGGCGTTCGTTCTAGGCACCCATTGTTAAACATTGTTTTGCAGCTGCTGCATTGTCAGCCACATCTCACATTTCACATTTCACATTGCACATTGCACGCTGCACGTTGCACGTTGCACGATGCGCGTTGCACGTTACTCTGTGGTGGCTACTTTTATTTAGCCTTTTCCACAATTTACAGCCTGTGGCTATTGTCTTGCTTGTTAGCGTCGGGACCAGCATTTTATATTACTCGGTAATCCTAGACAACGATAACTGCAGGGTATAATCCAGTTATGCCATTAATTTGTAACGGCTTTCTATATCTTTATATCCATCGTTACGCTTTATTATTATGTGTAACTATATACTTGAAAGTAATCTCTCCTTTCTAAAAATATTACAATTTATATATAGAAAAATTTGTATTTATTTATTTTAAATTGGCATCATTTCAACAAATGAGAAAAAAAATAAATACTTAAAATCATCGACATTATAATAAAGAAATTGTTTATCTATTGTTTTATAAATACTTATTGTTTAAGTAGTATTAATAAATAATATTTTATATATTTCTACATGGTATCTGCTAGTCTATCAATCCGTTTGGCAAACTCTAACTTGTTTTGCTCCGTGTTTTATTGTGTTGTGTTTTGTATTGTTGCTGCTTCCACTGCAATGTTTGCTTGGCTGCCTTTGGGCTTAAGATGTGCAGTGCCACGCCCACATTTTGTTTGGACTGCTGGCAATAATAAAACCACGAGCCGCGCATACCAAGCGTCTACAATTACCGTTGCAAATATATCTCAGTTCTCCGACTGCTTCGCCTCAAAACAACATAAACAAAAACCGAGAGAAAACCAACTAAAATAAGAGAAAGAAAATAAGAAAAATAAGGAAAATGAGGAAAACTTCTGCATTTTTAACTTGTAGTCGGAAACGGCTACTTTTCGACCGGTCAAGATAAATTGTGGGTGTGGGCAGGGGTGTGGCAGGGCGGCGGTACATTACAGTTTTCACCTGCAAATTGAAAATTATTTTCCATTTAGTTCTTATGGCAACATTCAAAATGTGGTTATTTTTTTCCGCTTGCAAAGGGTCAGCACAAAATTATATAAATATTTTACAAACATGTTTTTTGAGCAAAGGAAGTGGAAATAATGTTTATGAGAATTTAGATTGACCATAATTTTCAATGCCCACTTCTCTAACATGGCTCGTTGGAATTTCAAAAAAAATATTTCAAGTCCTTGCAGACCATTTTATAAAGTCCTATTAGCGTCGAGCTATTAATTTTTGAAGTGCTTTACATTTTGGGTTGCTTTGCTTTTTACTTGAAAAAATGTAAGCTTCGAAGCTTAGCAGAAATTCGAATAATAATTTTCTAGGTATTAGGCAAACTTGAAGTTTTTTTTCTTGAGTTTATTATGTTAGTTAAAATTAAGTAGAGCATATTTTTTCAAACTTGAGCTTCTTTTGGGTTAGTAAATATTTGTTTAACTTTTTAATTTCATTTAATATACAAAACAATAATAAAAGCAAAGTTCAACAATTGCTTAACTAAAGATTTCCATGAAATTTTATATATTTCGAGTTACCCAAAAATCAAGTTAGAATTTCTTGTTTTTTTTTTTTTTTTTTTTTTTTTTGCTATTACTCATTCAAAAACTTTGAAAATCAAATTGCCTTGCCTGCTCTGAACATGATGTGATAATCCGGGGCTAATTGCTGCTCAGCAGATGACTCAGCTTGTGGAGCTTATTCGTGTTTTTTTTTTTTTTTCTGGTACCTGTTTGTAAGCGACTTGGAAGAGGCGCCTCTGTCGTCTGCCTGGTCAGCTTAGTGCGGAGTCATTTGCTGTGTTCTTCGCCTTATTTGCAGGCGAATAAAAAAATGATTGACTGACTGAATATGCGAATGCAAATGAGTAGCGGGCCAAGAGCGACTGCAGTAGTCACAACAAGGCAACTCCGACAATTCCCAGTGGAGGACAACATTTTTGGGTCGCAGATTGCGTTGCTGCATATCGATGAGATTTGTCGCCAACGCCGACTGCGTCGTCAACGTTGTTGTCCTCCGGCCAAGTCATCAAGTTGATGGGCAACTGGAGCTGAAGTTGGAGTTGGCAAATGATGAGGGTCCGCTGCTGGCGCTGGCAAATATTGACAAAGACAACAAGCAGGAGGAGGAGCAGCAGCAGCAGAGCACTTGACTGACTTTTGTTGCGAATAAATCTTATTATTATTATTATTATTATTATTATTATTATTATTGCGACTGCGGCTGCAATTTGCATAGTCAGGTGAGGAACTCCCTGATTCCCAGGACGCGCAGTGCGCACAACAACGAGCAGTGCATTTCAATGACAGTATTTCCGAGTCGCGAAGAGTCCATTGCACCCACTTCCCACTCACCGCTCACCACTCCCCGCTCCCAGTCTCCGTCTCAGTCTCATCCTGAGTTTCAGTTACAGTTTGAGTTTCAGTTTGGTTAGTTTGCTGGGCTGGATTTGCCTGACGGGGGTCGTTGTGATTTTGATTTGATTACATTAGTTGGCAAGCGACATGGCAGCCGCGGGATATCCATTTTAAAGTTCATTTACTTACCACCAGACCCGTGCAACCTGCAACTTGCAACTTGCAACTTGCAACTTACCAACTCTAAGCCAACATCCTCGCCACTGGCTACACTTCCGTGCCGTATTATTTACTCAACTGCGGAATTTCTAGTTGGTTTGTCAACTCTCCTCCGCCCCTTGGCCTCCCTCAGTTCCACTTGAAAGAGAACTAAATAAAATTTCCTCTTTTTTTCTTCGCCTACTTTGATCGCATTTGTGGCAAGTTTGTGATTTGTTTCTTCATTTTGCCGCACTGACAGTTTCGACAAGTTTTGTATCTTTCTTGTGTCTCTCGCGATTCGCATTTACACAAAATTTGCAAGTCATAAACAAGTTTTTGCTTTTTATTTTCTTACCTGCGTTTCCCTTGGCTTATTCGCCTTTTACCTATTTTATTTGACTCTTAAGACTTTTTACATATTCCTTTTTTTTCTTACTTTTTGTGGTTTTGCGGCAGTTGCATGATTTGTGCCTTTTTTTTTATTTTCCACATCGCAACCTGCAATGAAGTCATAAATTCTCAATTACCCAAACTGAAAAGTTTCCGGAAGTTTTTTTTGTTTCTTATTTTTTGTTTTTTTTTTTACTTTTGTGTTTCTACTTTGGAGCTGGCAAATGAGCTCATTACAAGTGCGTTTCTTATTTTGGCTCTTAGCCCTCTTGAAAGCCATGAATTATGCAGATTATCGAAGTGTTTGTTGTGTTGAGCTTATTTGGAAGTCTAAATAAATTGAGCCAACAGCTTCATGTGAAGTGCGAAAAATCACTAAATATGCTGCATCAATTGAAATGTAGAACTAATGAAAAATTACGTTTTTTTTATTTATTGAATTTAGTAGATTTAACACTTAATTGTTTAAAATGAGTCTTGGAAAATACGAATTATTTTCAGCACTTTAAATAAAGGCAGTAAATAAAAATTTTATAAATCTTTATTTTTTATAGTTCAAGCAGAAATTAATTGAGAAATTTAGTTTAAATATTAAGAAATTTACATATTTATTTCACATTTCACACAAAAGAAATTTAAATATTTATTAAATGTTTCACAAGCTGCAAGTTTGTGGTAAAATATCATTTTACGTTGCTGCGCCCAACTTGGCTAGTAACACAAGCGTATCTTGGCCATTTTTATACCTTTTTCTATAGGCCGCTTTATCATTAGCGGCAAAACACTGATTGTCACTTTTGGCTGACAATGTTCGAGAGCCTCAAGACAAGTATTTCACCTATGTTTTTTTTTTGGCATTGGCTGGCAACTCATTTGCCTGAGTGCTTTCCGTTGTTTTTCTTTTTAGTAATTTGTGCAAAAATAAAAAAGAACATGTCCTTGAGCAAAAAGACAAAAATATATATTTATATATATATAGATATATGTATATATAAAAGTGGGCGGTCATCAATCAAAGTGTGACTGCAGTGGGTGAAAAGAGTAAATAGGAATTTGAGGGTTTTTGTGGGCATAGCAAATCTTTCGACAGCTGTTGTGCCTATCATTAATAGGCGTGTGTAGCTGTGTGTGTGTAGCTGTGTGTGTGTGTAGGTGAATGTGTGTGTGTTTGTCCTGGGAAATACATCAGGTGTGTTGCTCTGTTGTGGTTTCTTTTCGGGCCAGTTGACAGCGTTGCAATGTTATTGTTGTAAATTAGCATATGACTCATGGCTGGAATAGTCAATGTTGTTATTGTTGTTATTGTAATTGTTGTTACCACTGCGAGCGCTGTTTGCTTAGCCATTATTAATGAAAAGCAAAGACAGGAAAAAAAAGGCGCGTTGGAAAATTTGTAGTCGACTTTTGGGCGCTATGGCAATACCACTTGAAAATAACTAAAGGCAAACAAACAGGGCTAGTCCAAGCTCTGGAGTGGAGTGGAGTGGGTAACGAGGGTCACTTGACAAGTTGTGTGCAGTAATTGCCAAACAGAGGAGAGGAGCGGGGAGTTTGTGTGGCAACAGTCTTCTCTTTGTTTGCATAACGTAAATTGTCATTCGCAAACATTGCACATATGCTCAGTTGAGCTTTACAGTTTGTTGCATGCCACTAAGAGGAGGTGGGGGCTGCAACAACTATGGCTAGCTGAAACAGACAATTTGTATAAAAGGATGCAGTCAGCGTATGTTGTATGTTGCATATGCAACACACTTCAGGCTACTCCAATCCGAACTCATGTTGCAAAGCCTCGCCTCGCTGATTGTGCCACATTAGTAACGCTCGTCTGATGCATTGTTATTGCCATTTGGGGAGCACTTAAAAAATGTATATGCACTTTGTGATCTAGTTTGCATTGCAGATTAGAATCCACTTGATGAATTTGGCTCAAAACTATAAAAATCTAAAAATTATTTAATGAAGAATTTAAATTTGCATTTAGAATGAAAGAAATATTTATTGTTATTTAGATTATCTTTGTTATTCAACTATTTAATAAATCTTTTGTTCTTTTATTTTTATTTATTTATTTTGTTTATCATTTTTTAAATAGAAAAATGCAGATTAACTTTTCTCATAAACAGGTTTCAGCAACTTTATCACAATATAAACTTTAAAGCCTGATAAAAGAATAAATATTAGAATTGTTGGCAGAATTCTGTGAAACTTGTTTTATATTGCCTCAAGTTTTTTTTTTGTTTTTTTTTTTTATTGTGCAAAGTGCAAAAAGTCTTCCTGCTTTTTATTTACTCGTTTTCTTTGCATTGTTTCGATTTTTTTTACTCGTTTTTTTGCTAATGCAAAGCTCATTTTTGCAACAGTTATGCAACAAACTGTGATTTGTATTTTTCAAGGGGATTTTGTGTACATCTCTGTCTGTCTGTCTGTCTGTCTGTTACAGTTATGTCTTAAGCCAACAATGTCAACGTTTTAGCCAACAGAGTTGGAAATCTTTTGACATTTTCCAGCGCATTTTTTGTGCTATTTCTCTCGCAAATTGTACATTTTGCTTTTATCCTTGTTGCGCAGCAAATGTGACCATTTTTTTTTTTTGCTTGCTGCTTGCTTGTTGTATAATCTAATCTAATCAACTATGCAGACTATGTGGTTTTTTTTTCTCTGTGTACTTTGTGCTATTGCAGTTTTTTGAGAGTGCAGCGTGGGAATTTCAATTTAGTGCGGCACGTGTCGACCACATCGGAACTCTATAATTAACTTTGGCTATATATATATATATGTATATATATATATATATATGTATACATATATATACATGTATATATATATATATATATGTTATATCGATTAGCTGCCAAGTTTGCTGAGAAACTTTGCTTGCATTTGTAAGGAGCAGCTTGTTCTTTTGACCAACTTGTCGACTGGTGCTGCGGGCTCCAACTGTCAACTGGAGTGTAAACTTTTGTCAAAACTGGCTTGGCCTTTGAGGCAGGCAGCAGCTGCTTTTAACCTCTGCTCCAATCCGAACGCACCTTTCCAAAAAACAACTTTTCGCAAAGACATTTTCTAATATGCATTTTTAATGCAGACAAGCAAAAAACTTGCAGCAAAAGAATGAGCAGGAAGTGGCAGTGGGGGTGGGGGTGGGTGTGGTGTGTGTGTGTGGCAGACAACGCTGTTTTTTTTTGGTGCCGCGTGTCAAACAAAGCTGACGCAATGCGACAATTTTTGTTTCAGTTGCTGCCGCACTGTTGACCGTTGCCCGAAAGGCAGTAGCATGCCACACACACACACGCACACACCAAATTCAATTGCTTTTGAAAGCACCCGCATGCACACACACACACACACACGCACACACACGCAGCTGATGGAAGTAATCGCTTCCGGTTGACTTTACGCCAATTATGTCAAATAAAATGCTTGTTGCCTGTCCTCTGACAAATCAAATTCAATGACAACTCAGCCAAAAAGCGCTTAGCTGTGCAATACTTTGTTAACCCTTCACTGAATGTGTCCCCCCCTCTATCCCCTTTTGAAAATCAAAAGTCTCTCAGGCAGCACAAGAAAAAATTGTTGCCGTTGTTCGTTTTGTGCTTTTTGTAGTTTTTTGGCACACATAAATAAATGCCCTGAACGAGGGCTGGGAAAAAAAACATACGATTTAACTAATTGCCAAGGCGCTGCGGCGGCTCACTCAGGATTTCTTTGGCTGGAGGAGGAGAGCCTTGCCTAATTGAAACATTAACTGTTGAAAAACGGCAGCAATTTTTTCTATTGCATAAAAGATTTAAATTCATTTGAGCGGGGCACGGCCCCGGGGGCAACTCGAGGGAAAGGCTGGCAAGCGAAGAACTCGAATGCGAACTCCTCTCAAAAGCAGCGACAGCCTCAAAGGAAGCACTCAATTTATGCAAATCTCATGTAAATCTGTTGAGACTGTCGCGGAATGGGGTACTCCAAGGCAAGTGAGGCACACACACACACAGAAGTTGCAAGTAGAATTGTTAACTCCAAAGGAGGGGAGCGCAGAGAGTGGGAGTGGGTTGTTGGTTGGGGGGAGTGTGTGTGTGGGGAATAGCACGGCTGAGTATACAGCTTAGAAGGATGGCTACTGTTTTTTTTTTTACTGCTCTGCTCGATTCCTGCTCGAATCTTGAATGCCACTTTTAATGCGCGTTAAATGGCAATTCACAGTTTGAGAGCAACTGCGGGCATATGCAGTAGTAGACATCAAAATAATGGCGCGACTATAAAAAAATAATGAGGCGCAACCGGAAAAACATGTCCCACTGACTGAAGAATCACTGACTGACAATGGAAGCATTTTCAGCACGGATATCGAAGACATTTTTGGAATGTAATTGTGAAATCCGACAGAAATGGATTTAAGACGAAGCTGTAAATGCCAAGGAGCAAAGTGAAAGGTCTCCAGGCGAAAGGAATTACGAACTTAAAGCTGAAATCGAAAATAAAATGAATTCGATTAAAGTGCTGAAAGTGCAAGTTGAGCAAGTTGAGAATAGAAACTGAGATTTTTAAGTTCAAGAAATGTAGAATTAAATCGAAAAACAACAGAAAGTTGTCATAAAAATATAAATAATATCAGTTTGTGGAAATAGATGAGCAAATTTTAGCAGCTCTTTTTTTATACCAAAATGTATTTCGAGAGAGATTTGATTTAAAAATATATTTAATTATTAACAAGAAGTATTTAATGCAATTAAATCAATATTTTATTTAAAAGTTAGCTTCAACTAATTTAAATAAAAAATAACAAATATATAAATAATATCAGCTTGTAAAAATAAATGAGGAAAATTGACCAGGTCTTTTTTTATACCAAGATGTATTTGGGGAGAGACGAACAAATTGATTAAAAAATCTGTTTAATTATTTATAAAAAGTATTAAATTGAATTACATAAATTAAAAGTGAATTATTTGACGATAAGCTTTAACTAATTGAGATAAACATTAATAAGTAAAAAACCGCATTTATTTTGACAACAAATTGTAAATAAATGTAATTAATTAATTGTAAATCAAAAAAAACAAGACGAGATAAATTTAAATCTTCAAAGTACTCCAATTGGAAGCCGACCGAGTTTTGTGCTCTTATAGATTAGCTGACAAATTCAGATAAGAAAACTTTGTCTATATACAAATGTATGCTAAATCTGGGCAAAGTTACGATCCCTGCATCAATCAGACCACCCATGGGGCGGCTGGAAATTGAATTTCCAGCGCTTTCCTTAAGCAGTAGGCAACAACAACAACAACAACAAAAGCAACAAAGTCGCACAAAGTAAAGAAAAACACCGAATTTTTTTGCAAATGAAATTGAAAACTTTGGCATCTTTAATGAAAATAAATATGTGCTGCGGATCTGTGGCCCTCGGATTAGTTCGTCAGCCGGAAAGTTGCAACTTTGACAACTTTAATTGGTTTAAAATTAGAAATTTGTTTGAGCCACCCTCGATAAACAAATGCAAATGGGCTCGACGACAAAATAAAAAAAAGAAGAAAAGTGTGAAACAAAATGCGTTGTTTTGCGACAATTTCGACGGCAACTTGAAGAGAGAAATAACATAAAACGAGTAGCAACAATAACAACAACAACATCAATGGCAACCAAGGGCAACGGGGCGGGAGGGGAATTTGTATGAAAATTCATAAAATAAACACAGCTCGCTTATCGAGTGCTTAACTTTGGGGGTAACTTTAGCGCTGCACTTGAAGCGGACTCTGCAATTGAAAAATAGGGGAAGAGCTTACCTGAGTGGTGGCGGCGGCGGAGGGGGGTACCGACTGGTCAAAGACTTTTTAGCCTACCGCAAAAAAATAGAAGCGCTGAAAGCCAGCGTTTTGGGGGCTGAAAAACATAGCGCGACGCATATCGATTGCAGGCCAACCCCTAAAAATGCTAAACAACCCCCAAAAGGGGCTGGCAACGTGCGCTGATAAGCGGCAGCAGCAGCAGCAGTGGCAGCAGCAGTGGCAGTGGCCGTGGCAGCAACAGCGTAACATGACTAGCAAATGTTGCAATGCCAATGTGTGGCAACTTGTGATAGCAAGTCCAGAAACAACTCAAATGGGTGGATTTTGTGTGCATATTTTGAATGATGTATGCCTCGTGGCTTGGGTGCGTTGCTAGTTACAAGCAGATGGGGTGGTTGAGTGGTTGGTTGCCTCGGTTGCTTCGGTTGCCCTGTTGCCTGTTTCTGTTCTGGCTTCAGTCATGCAAATTCGGCACACTGCGTTAACGTACAATGAACCCCGTCCTCAAACTCCAAGGCGACGACAGCAGAAGCTCAGAGCTGTATGCAATATTTTTGGCCAGCACTGTAAGAGTCGTCGTCGTCAAAATGTGGCACGTGTCTGCACTTTGAACGCAAACGAGGCAGCAGCGCTGGCTCCATTAGCAGCCGCAACAGGATCAGAAACACGAACACCAGCAGGAGCAGCAGCAGGAGCAGGAGCATTCAGCACGGAGCTGTCCTCGAAAGCAAAAGCTGTAATGTTATTTTCTGTAACAAAATATTCTTGCATTTCACCTGGGGGCAATTCGCAGCTTTCCTTTTTTTTATTTTATTTTTTTCTCTTTTTTTCTGCTTACCTACTGCACTTCAAATGCAGTCAGCGATGCGTGAGAAGCAGCCAATGAGGCAGAGACCAGAAAAAATATGTAAAAACAAGTAAGAAGCGATCTCGACTACGATATACCCCATGAACACAGTTATTAAAAATATCCCTTTATAAAATTCCCTTTAAAATGCACCCAGATATGAGCACGAATAAAACATAAAGAATGCAGTGCAAAAATATGCACAAGCCATAAGTGATCCCTAATTGGCTGGCTAGCAACGCGAGCATATACATGCATACATACATACATACATACGAACACCCATGCGTACGTAACGGGGCTCTTCACAATACACATAAATACAAATTGACGCTTGACGCTTGAATATCATGCCATCTCTTTCTGCCACATGCACTTTACATATTTATGCATACAGAAAATGCTTGCGGCTGCTGGCAGAAACGAGATCAATATGAGAATACATTTTTGATCATAACTTGTTTGTTTCTTATCCGATCTTGATGCAATTTAAAAAGTGGATCAATATTATACATTGGCAAATTATGTTTTAATTTAAATATTATGACTTTAAAATTGTAGCTCTCATTGCTATCCAAAAACAAAATTAATTAATAATCCAAAAACCGGAGGCAGTTTTTGAGAAAATAAAACAAACTTGATCAGCACCGAATATACGAGTACCTATATTCAAAATTTCAAGTCCTTAGCTGTTATAGTCTCTGAGATGCGCGTATTGATACAGACAGACGAACGAACGGATAGATGGACATGGCTATATCGACTCGGCTGTTTGGAGATGATTATTTCTGCCTGTTACATACATTTAAAAACAAAAAAACCAGTATACCCTGTTGACACATTTTAAATTGGTTCAGGGCATAAAAACAGAAGAGAAGCGCATAAAGAATCTTTAATGTGTCAACGAGGCGACTGCTGCCAGGCTGCTGGAGTTGAAAGAGAAATTAGATTCAATTTGAAAAAGGCTCCTTAGAATAAGCAGCTGGCAATACTTGGGAATGTATCATGATGTCTCTGACAGCTGCTGCGAAAGTTGTCTTACTTTCTTCAGTTACATATATATATAATATATATATATATATATATATATTTTTGTAAATGAATACGATTGCCCTTTGATGTTATTTCATATGCACATTCACAGTTCGGTTTGCTCGCATCTCGCATTACAGTTTTTGACACCTTTGCGCGTTGAATGCGTCAAGTGCGCACACGAGTCGTATACTTAACACGGACATTGGCTTGCAACAATTAACGTAGCTGATCCGATACTGTTTGGCAAACATTCACAATATTTTTTTTAAATTGCTTTTGCTGCTCACGTGATGAGTGCAGCTTCGTCGAATGTGCTAAGTGTGTTAAATTGATTGCAAAGCTCTTCAGACTTAATACAATTTAGCTATTAGCACATGCAAAACGCTGATTGTTGTGATTATTATGATGAGTGTGTTTTGTGGCTGTCACTGTGACTGTTACTTGAATGCTCCATCACGTTTCGAGCACAAATTGTCACGACAATTGCCGCTCGCTCGCTTTTTGTAAATCAAATTTGCGACTCGACGGCAAAATTTCTGCGTACACACAAATAAACTGGGGAAAAATGAAAAAAATGGAGAGGCAAAAACAAAAAGCGTCGCAAATAAATTGTACTTATTTCATTAGACGTCAACAAATGTTTAACAACACATGTTAAGTACAATTTGTTCTAACTTGAATTGTTTATTATTAAATTTGCATAATTGTGAGTTGATTTGGAGCATTGCGCATACAGTTTGAGAGCCATGCTTGACACAGCTGCTTGCAAAGTAATTAGCAAACACGTAGCTCTTATTATATATTAAAATAAAAATTTTGTTGTTACTTCTTTAATTTTACTGCGTATCTGAAACAAAACATGTTGGAAATAAGAGCTTAAATTGTTGAGCTGCATTTTCAAAGTTTTGCTGCCCTTTTTGGATACAGTTTTACATGATTGTAAAAGCAAAACACGTGTTTGCACTTATGCAGCTCGTGTAATTAGGAAACAACTCTGCAAATTTTTAATGAAATGACATTTTTTGGCCAATTGTTGTTAAACTGTTGAACAATTTTTAAAGAGAGAGTTTTAAGCTTGTTGTTCGGTTTGGTTTTTGCAAATGGCTGACAAGTTGCAGTTGGCTTTAGTATGCGTAATGAGAGACGAGTTCAGCATGTTGGCTGTTGGGTGGGTGAGGTTGTGGAAAGGGGTGGGGAGGGGAACAGCCTTTGTCATATAAGCCACAACCATGGCAACAGCCTGAACATTGACTGCTGTTGCCTGCCAGTCTGTTTGCTGCATGTGTAATCAACATTAAACTGTATTTTGTAATCAAGGCACACACACACACACACACGCACACACTCGCACACCCACACACACGTTGCTCAAAAGTTGCCAACTCAGCAGGCGGAAGTGAAAGCGTCGACTGTTTGCAAAATGGCGTTTTTGCAGGTGTCGCCTTTCTTTTCGGACAGTTAATGCAAGTCATGCGGAGCGTGTGAGAGCGAGATAGAGAGAGAGAGAGAGAGAGAGTTGAGCGTTGAGCTCTGGCAAACACATTATAAAATCTATACACGCTGTAAGCGCACTTTTAACCCATTAACGCTTCTCGCATGCCAAAAACTCAGCAACTGCAATTCTGCTTCCTTGATGACGCAGCTCAAAAAGCTCTACCGTTGCTGTTGCAAGTTGTTGTTGCAAGTTGTTGTTGCAAGTTGTTGCTGTTCGTTTCCTGTGCAAGTTGTTGAAGAAATAGTGTCAACTTGCGTTTGCGGCATTTTAATGCCACCCATCAGCTCAGCCCTGGCCTGCCCCACCCAATCCCGCTCTAGCAGCAGCTTTAACACGTCGTTGCCCCCTCAAGGCTTGTCTATTGTTTGCTGCCGCTTGTGTCCTGTTTTTTACTCATCTTCTTTTACCCTTTACATATTTTTTTTTGCCTGTTTTGCACACGCACACAAACAAAACGTTTTATCGTCTGTGCATAATAAATTTTGTTGGCTTTTGTTGCTGTTGTTTTTGTGGGTGTGTGTGTGTGTGTGTCCGTGTGTCCGTCCTAAGATTTTCAACCTCCGGCAAACACTTTATATGCAATTTTTGTATGAAGTTATTGACAGCAGCAGGTCCTGCAACGGATATATATATCTATATATATATATATATATATATATTTATCTATATATATATATCTATATATATATAAAGAGTTTAGTATACTTCAAGCAGGCATTAGACACACTTGCCTGCGCTTTTGGGTCCTTTGCGTTTTATCAGCCGGTAACTGAAGTCGTTATATGTTGTGCATACACACACACACACACACACACACAGTTATGCACACAAACTTACACAGTTGAGTCGCGACAGACTTGCATAAGTACGTACTTATTGACAATATGCTGGCTGCTATGTAACAGCTGCCAGTGGCTGTCAAACCCATTAAGCGAAGCGCACAAAAGCATGCAACGCAATTTTTTCCTCTTTCCATTTGCGCTTGTGTCGCCAAAAAAAAAATATGTAAAAAAAACTTAATGTTATTGTGTGCGTGTGCGAGTGTGTGTGTGTGTCTATTTGGCGTCTTTGGGTTTTGTAATTATTTTAAAAGCGCAACTTGTGCACGTAACAACATTTGCGGCAGCGATTGCCACTTTTGTGGAACATAAACAAAGAAAACCCAACTTATGCCACCGCCGAATCTCTAAAGAACAAGTGGCTTTTGCCAGTCCATGTTCCGTGTCTTGGCCCAAATGTGCGTGTCTGTGCAAGTACAGTGGTGCAATGAACAAATGGAAATAAAACAAAAAATGACTAATAAATAATTAAATTACTTTTTTGGGACAACAAAGCCAAAAAAGAAAAGGGAAAATTTTATTAATAAAATTGCAGAAATGGTTTCATTAATTAATTGTCTATCCGCTCTCCCAATGTCACTGTGGGCTTCATCCCACTGTGCCCAGTAATCTCCAAGGACTGCACTTGTATTTTTTCTCTTTATATTTTTTTTTATTTCCTTTTCTTTGGTTGATGAGAACTGCACTAAACTCCCATATCATATGAACTTTGGCGCCCTCATAAAGATGTGCGGCCTGGAAAAGTTTTTGGGCGACGTCTGCGTCTCCGTGGCATGTTTCAAGAGCTCAACTGGTTGGCAGAATTCCCCCGCCCCTCTCTCTGGTTGACTACTTTTGCCCACTTATCAAACTTCATATTTACAAAACTTCCACTGGGCACAGACGAAGTTGCTTTTGTTGCGGCGACGAGTGCACTAAATTCGTTCGCTCGACTCTTTTGGGGGTACACGAAAATATACAAAAAAAAAGATGAGTAGGTGGGGAGGGGGAGGGGTGGCAAAGTTGCGGCGCCGCGCGCCATTAGCCGAGCGACCCTGGAGGCCACTTCAAGGCGCGCCTTGTCGAGCCGTCGTCTCCTGGTTAATGATGATGAGCACAAATGCTCATTATTATGCAGGCAAGCCAGCGAATCCACTGCCAAAATTAAATGCTTCAAAATGTTTTCCAGCACTCGAGCAGTGCACACACACAAATACACACACACACTCTATGCATTAAAATATGCATAAATTAGAAGAACTTTTGATGCTGTTTGCCAAAGATGCTGAATTCAGTGACTCAAGTTGTTTGCCACTTGCCACACGCTCATCTGGAGTCAACTCAAGATGCGGAGGCATCTTTAAAGTCTGCCCTGCCCTGCCCTGCCCCTTTTGTGCGCAAATCACGCGTTATAATTTGGATTCCCCCTCCCCGCACGTTGTGCCCAATATAAATAGTGTCTCAAGTAGTTTTTGCTTGCAACAGGCACGTGTCGTCTGCCACCTAAAAAAGCTGCCTAGGCTCAATTAGTTTGTCATTCCTCAGCCACTTGTGTCTGTAATGCTATCTCTCTCACACACACACATCCACTCTTTCCGTCTTTTTCTTGCCGATTTGTGTGCAGCTTTCAATTTGCTATTCAGTGTAAAATTCTCGTAAATGACACAAAAACTGATTAAAGCCACTCTACAAAATACCCTATAAAATCTGCAACTTTTGGGCAGCTTGAACAAAGTTTTTTTTTATTAATAAATATATTTATTATTTATCAGTTTAAGCGAAAACAAAGTTGTAATTTGAATATGAATAAATCATTAAATTTAAGTTATTTACTTGCACCTGTCAGTTAATCTGTTGAGGCAGCGACACTTAAACTTGCAACTTAATTATTAAATGATTTCTCTAGTGAATTTTGGCATGAATATTGAAGTGAATACTTTGAGTGTTTATTTGAGTGTTTAAGTGAAAGTGATACGAAAAGCAAGTATTTAATTTGCTCTTATTTTAAATAGTAAATAAAATAATATTGAATAAATTGAAATAATAAAATTGGAATTTGAAGATCAAATTCTTTTCTTTAAAAAATCAACTTCTAATAATAAATCCATTATTATTATTATTATTATTATTATTATTCTTATTAGTATTATTATTATTACTATTATTATTATTATTATTAATATTATTATTATTATTATTATTATTATTATTATTATTATTCTTATTCTTATTCTTATTCTTATTCTTATTCTTATTCTTATTAGTATTATTATTATTACTATTATTATTATTATTATTAATATTATTATTATTATTATTATTATTATTATTATTCTTATTCTTATTCTTATTCTTATTCTTATTCTTATTATTCTTATTCTTATTATTATTATTATTATTATTATTCTTATTCTTATTATTATTACTATTATTATTATTATTATTATTATTATTATTATTATTATTATTATTGTTATTATTATTATTAATATTATTATTATTATTATATTTATTATTATATTTGATATCTAGCGTATTCAAAATGGGGTTTACTTTGACGATCTGTTTAAGTCAGCAAAATGCCTGCAAATCTTTGGAAAGTGTTGAACTCCCATTTTGGATTGTCATTATTGCTTTATAAATGCACTGCAAATGGTAAACATTTTCTTAATTATTTTGGCAACTTGTGCTTATGCTTAATGGAGAGATGAGTTGCCCTTTGTCTGGCTCTGCTCGAGCGCCGCCCTAAGCAAATCCACTTCAATTCACTTGACTTGATGGAACAACACTTTAACACGCTCCAGTTGGCGCCTCTCAGCCCAACTTTGGCTCTGTTCGTAATTTTGCTGACTTTATTCTGCGGCTGTGCAAACCCATTTTCCACTCAATTGCACTTCAAATTTCAATAATTTTTGCTGCTTTTTTTTGCATTTTAGCAGCTTGCTTGATGACAGCCGTTTGTCGGTTTGGAAAATTGTCAAAAAACTGTCGACGATTGTCAGTTGATAAAGTTGAAAATGAGTTGGGAAACTTAGTTCAAAATACATATATTTATTTCCTTATGCAATTACCCAAATTGTTTTTGCTGCTGCACATTTTTCGCTCAACAATTCTGGTTTTTTTCCTTTTCTTTTCTTGGCCATCATTGGAAACGTAATTTCAATTCGATTTTCATTTTCATGGCCTGGGTAAAAATCTCATTTGCAATTTTCGTTGTTTGGCCCATCGCAGCAATGCTCTGCAAAATGCACGAGAGAAGGGAAAATTGTGTTCTGAAATTTATATTTTATTATGATTATCTGTCGGCGCATTTCGTATTTATGAGTTTTAAATTAAATGCGATTTTGGGGCACCACTGACAGCTGCCCGCCCGAAAATGCCCGAAGGCGAATCTCGACTGTCTTCAGGGCGTCTCCTTAAATATTTATCGATTTCTTATTTCAACATTCTCCTTTTATTCCCGTGTTTTTTACTGTACACAAAAAAAGGATACGTTTTTTTTTTCTTGGTCCTGATCATTTTGCAAAACGTTTTAGTGGCTGTTTAGGCCAGTCGCCTGCAATTGGACAACAACTGAGGGCTTTTCCTGTCGCAATATTGCCCTAAATATTTTATGCCCAACATTCGGACCCCAAAACAGCCGCAGGGTTTACCAAGAAGAGCAGCACATGAAATGTTTCCAACTATTTATTTATTTTTTTTTATATTTATTTTATGTTGTACAAATAAAGTTTCACTGCTTTTTTAGAAAATAAACACAATGCACAACTTTAAATAAATTTAAAAGTTTGAATAAGGCCATCATCAGCTATGATATGCATTTTATTAATATTTTCTAGTTTTATTTACATTTTTGGGCAAATATTAAGCTGCAGCTAGTCAAATTTTAATTAGGTAAACTTTGGATTGGAATGCAGAAACAGGAGCTTAACTAGCAATTATAATATAAAAAATAAAATAAAATAATACCTAACAAAAATAAAATAAAAATGAAAATACAGAAAATTTTAGCATTTATTTATTTTAATTTTATTTTATAGAGAATTTGTATATTATACGTATTTTTTGCAGCCTTCCCCCTTGGGAATTGAACCCCTTTTAATTTACCCTCTCAAATATGGGCGAGTTTCTTGCCAGCTTCAAACTTCCACTTAGGCTTTCAGTCAAGTTGTGTGTTGGCCAAAATTGCCTGGCAGCATTTTGTCTGATTGACTGTCCTGTCTAGCTAAATGTCAACCTGTGTATTTGGCTGATTGTTGTTGTTGTTCTTGTTGTGCCTCGCTTGCAGCGTGGTGTTAACTCAGTTGGCTAAGATTTACAGCTGTCGAGTGTGTCTTTCATCCCACCCGCACCCCCCTTCCTCCGACGAGTTCACCCGGGGCTGTCTGACAAAGGCAGAAATCGGCTGTGACTCAACTGATTTACACTTGGCGTTGCTTGGCTGGAAGTGATTCTGATGCGGACAACATCAATGGGAGAAGAAGAAGAAGCAGGGGGAAAATCAAGGCATTGCTGCTTGCGGCATTAGTTGAAATGGTATTTCTGCGGCAGCTGCGTCTTCGCTCTGCCAACTAAATTGTTGTACTCCTCAATTTCTGTCAAAAGGTGCGACAGCACTTTGACAAGGACACTTTTGGCGCAGGGGGGGCAAGGAGGCAAGTAGCCGGAGTCGACTCGAGCAGACATTTAGTGCTGAAAAACCACTTTGCCCTGCCGCACAACAATTTCAACTGTCACAGCTCTTTTACAGTTATTTAAGTTAATTGTTTGCCCTGCAAGCAATGAAAATTGCCAAGAAAATTGCCAACTCCAGCGCCAACTCCAACTCCTACGCCAACTCCAACTCCAGCGCCAACTCCTGCAGGACACCTCGCACCTGTCCTCAAATGTGACGACAGGCAACGCTTAAGCTGTGGCCTCATTTTGCGGCCACAATTCTGTGGCATCAACAACAGCTACAATTTGACAACTACAATTTGCCAATTTGCTGCCTGCCACGTGCCGCATTCCTTTTTACAGTATATTTCTGTGCTCCATTTTTGTGCAACATTATTCTTGAATGCCGCAAAAATATATGCTTCAAGATGCAGTCGGAAGCTTCTATAAATCATTTTCCGCATATGCTGTGTGTGCCTCAGGCGAACAATATTTTTAATTAATCATAAGTTTCAAGAAGAACACACACAGACACACACAGACTGCCACACACACACACACATTCACACACACCTTTGTGTAGCTCATTTTCATTTGGAACCCATCCAAGTTGCCCTGAACTTTGTGTAATTCAATGCTGGGCATTTTGTGCCCCTTGCTGCGGCATCATCGTTGGCGTCTATTAATTAAATTAAAAAGTTCCAAAGCAAACTCCTCAACTCCTCGTAGTTGCTGCCACCGTTGCCGTTGCCGTTGTCGTTGTCATCATCGTTATTATTTTCGATGTTGCTGCTGTTGGAAAAAACTTTTGGAGTTCTTAAAACTATTTTCAAACATGCAAAATTATCATGCAATGCGGCAGCTTATGGCATTTGACACCCATTACAGTTCGGAGAGCACTAATAAGCCGCACAGTTTGCAAGCAATTGTGGATTTTTAATGTGAGTTTTAGTAAGATTAGCTTATTATTAAAGTCAATTTTAAGGTCTGCACAGTTTGACATGCACTTGGTATTTTACAAATTGTCTTTGCAATTATGCAAATGACTTTTAACAACAATTAAAACACTGTCTGAACCACTGATTCGATTGAAACACGTTTCAGACTGTCCTGCAGCTGATGTTGCATTTTTTGCATACCCTACCCAAAAGGCATATTGACTTAGTCAGCAGTTTTGTAACAAAAGTTATAATTATAAAAAATAAATTGTAATTATTGAAAATTAAATTCTTTTTAATAACTGTAGTAAATAAATAAAATTTTACTTTTAGCAGCTAAAAGATAATCTAATAGTCGACTTGGTTTTTACGGATTTTTATGAAATGTTTTCCCTTTTTTTGCCTGCGCATTTCTCGCAATAATTTTGCATATTTACAAATGTTAATTGCCAGCGGGCAACAGGAGCAACATTGTTGTAGGACACGTGTAAGTGCGCCCCCTATCTGTCAATTAATAGCATTATTGACTCTCGATTCGCGACTCTTCCCTTCCCTCCCCTCCGCTGACCAGCAATCAGTCAACCGACTTGCCGGCACTTTGAAATGCTAATGAAATTGGCTTTTAAAGCCAGTGAAGTGGCTTGCTGGAAAATGTATTAAAAATACAATTTCAGCGACTGGCAGCTGGCTGGGTGTCTTTCATCAGGAGTGCTCACTGTGGATGTGCTCTGTCTTCGGTTGCTTAATTGATAAATTGATTAAATTGCATGGCTTAATTGCATGGCAATGCCAATGTGACATTGTCAGAATTGCCAGCAAGAAGCAGAACACGTGAGTGTCCCCCCCCCCTCTCCCACCACCTTTCCTTTTTTGGCCATTTTCCCTTTTTTCGGTAAATTGCATTTGCTTTGTTCGCCTTCATTGTGGCCAAAATGGCAGCGTTAATGCGACTTATTTGTCAGCAAAATTCACATCACATCAGCTCTCAATTCTCGCCATTCTTTGCCCTGCAGTGATCCGGATTCGATTGGATTGCTTTGTCTGCCCAGCTCCTCCAGCTTCGCCCCTCTCTCTCGCCATCGACTCTAATCAAACCCTCGACACTTTTAACTGAATCGCCAGCGGCTTCGCCCTTGTCGAACCAACTAATTTTGCCCCATTGTCTTTTCAGTTACAGCTTAAATTACATATATATATATATATATATATATAAATATATATATGTATGTGATCTATTTTGGGATTAGCTACAAGTACTAAGTGCCTCACAAATATATCGGCTTATTTCTTGTGGCGTCTCTTAAAAGGAAATTCCAAATGGAGAAAATTTAAATTGATATCTTTTCATTTGTAACCATTAAGTCTAAGCTGACTTGTCTGCAAACCTTTTACGCTTAGTTTAATCCAACTGCCAACTAGTTTTAGCTCATATTACTAAATGGTTCCTCAATCACAAATCCTGTCCACTTCCAAAAAAAATAGACAACCTTTTCGATGCTCAGTTTTATAGAGCATTTTGCATTATCTGTGTAAGTGTCGCTGGATTATTGCTGCTCAGCATAATCTTTCTCTCTCTTTTTCGCTCTGTCTTATTTTGTCTCCCTTTCGCAGTTGGAGAACTTTGTGGGTTTGTCGTTAACTACCCGTTAAGTCCAAGAGAATCCCGTCTGAAAATGCGAACAATAAAACTTTAGCCGGCGACTAAAGCGCATTAAAACTGTGAACCAAAATGGTCACTTTTTGGAGAGAGCTGCACAGTTAAATACATACATACATACATACATACACACATACATACACACATACATACACTCATACATACCTACATAGATTGCATTTGTTCGATGATTTTGGCCTTTTTTTTTTTTGTTGAACCTTTCTGTTTTTTTTTTTGGGGTTTTCTATTTTTGGTTTGTTTCTTTTGTGCGGTTTTGCTTTGATTTAATTTTGCTTTTACTGTCGGTTGTTTTGGCTGTTTGTCATTGTTGGCCTGAAAGTCTTCTTCCCGTTCGGCCATTGTCTGCACCCAATTTGCGAGCTTTGTTCAATTGGCTTTGCTCCTGCTGCTCTGCCTCTGTGCATCCTCTGTGTTCCATGTGCCATCACTCGTCACTCGTCAGTCGCCAGCCAAATAAATCAGCTCCAAAACCCGGTTAGGCTGTGACTTTAAAAAATAAAAAATGTGTCTGTTTTGGTTGCTGGCCAAGCAAAAATTTGTTTTGCTGCTTCAAAAAAGTAGGCAATTGGCTTTAACTGAAATGGAGGGTTTTGGGTTAATTTATATTTATTGAAAAGCTTAAATAATGTTGACAAGTAAATTGAATATTTTTATTTTTTATTTATTTATTTTTTTTATTTTTGGCTTACTTTGTTTTATAAAATTCATGACAAACTTAAAGCTAATTTTAGCCACTTTTGCACAAGTTAAATTCACTATTTCAGCTTCAGACTTTTGCCAGAGTTGCCATTGGCTTTAACTTTGGGTTAATTTATATTTATTGAAAAGCTTAAATAATGTTGACAAGTAAATTGAATATTTTATTTTTTTAAAGTTATTGTTTAAATTATGAAAGAGCTAAAATAAATTCAATTTTCTTAGTGAGTAAAAGGCTTACTTTTTTTTATAAAATTCATGACAATCTTAAAGCTAATTTCAGCCACTTTTACAAACATTAAATTCACCACTTTAGCTACAGACTTTTGCCAGGGTTGCCATTGCATAAGCATATTACTTAATGCTTGTTGCCATTAACCCACTGCCTTTTTTTTTTGTGCTACAGCGAGGCAAGTTGTATTAGTTTCTTGCCAAACATATTTTATTGATTACATTTGCTGCTCCCCCAAGTTGTAAAGCATATCTTCAACATACCCCACCCCACCCACACCCCGCCCCTTGCTAACTGCGTGTTTTTGCACAAGTTTATGAGATTTTGGTTGTGTGGCAACCCCAAAAAAAAAAAAGAAGAAAATCAAATCGCAGCAGCGAAGCTGAATTTCAGCAGTGCCACATTTAGTGGAATTGCATTTCTGTGGTCTGTTGAGTGTGTGTGTGTGTGTGTGTGTGTGGGACATGACATGAGTTATATAAGCAAATAAATTGCTTATTTGTAGCGACAATTTGCGGTAATTTCGTGATTTGTGCTTTGGTCTACAATCTGCAAATGTGGCCGCTGACATCATCTGTGGCTCGAATTGTGGATAACTGAGGGTTGTTGAGTTCCTTGGATCCTCCCCTGGGTAAAGTCCTTCTGGCTATTAATTAAACATTCACATATGCTGCGTACATATTTACTCTTCAGGCCATAATTCAAAAAAGTCAGAAGGCGTCTCCCCTTTTCTCTCTCTCTCTGTCTCTCTGTCTCTGTCTCTCTTTTCAATTGGTGCTCGTCTTTTGATCACAGTTTATTGACTGCCTATTCCAAAGCCCCCGGCACTAAATGTGTAATCCTTTTTTGCGCTTGCCATTTGCATACGGCATATTCCAGCCATATACATGTTTTTTTTTTTGGGGAGAGTCCTCCTCCTGTTTGCAATGCATATCGCTAGCAAATTGCAGGCTCAAAAAGGCAACCGAATTCCCAAAAAAAAAAGGAGTAAAACTCCAGGCGGGCCCCAAAAGGACAAACGCGATATCAGTGTGTGTGTGCATTTGTGTGTGTGTGTGTGTGTGTGTTTGTCTACTGTAAGCTAATAGCCAGCCAATTTCCGTTAGCGGCTGCTACATTTCAGCCTTTTTTATATGCACCCAGGTAACATGGCCAACTCTTCTGCTTCTGCTTCTGCCAACTGTCCTGGGGCGTTATTCGAGCCTTTCGTATTTCCGTTTTGGAAATTAGAAGGCGCGCCTTGTTTTGTTGTCCTCCTCTACAAATTTGGACAAAAGCTTATTTCCATATTCGACACATTCCAAATTGCCCGGCTACGTTTTACGAGCTGTGACTATGATGATATTTTTCCAGGGGGGGCGCAGCTGTGTGTCCCTTGAGATATTGTAGCCCATTAAGCCTTTAAGTATTTTTTGGAATATAATTTTAAAATTGACATTTACTTTTTGGCCAACGGACGAGGTGTCCAAATGAAGCCATTAGCAGTCAAAGTTGGCAGCCCCAAAAATAGCTCACAGAATCCCCACAATTGACTTGTGAACGGGGCCCAAAACCACATTCTTTGTGGCATGTTGGCCTACAAACGAAACCCGGCGTTGATTGGTATGATAAAAACTCTGACAAGGCCAAAAGCTCAAAAGTGAAATGTGGCCAAGTTGCTGGGGGATTGTTTTTGCCACTTGACATTAAGTCTGTTGGCCATATGAAAATAACTCGATTTTTCGGCTTGAAAGTTTTAAGTGCTCGACGATAATTGATTTTGCATAAAAGCCAATTAGCAAAACAGTAATAACGAGATGGCCAACAAAATGATGCTAATTGTTTTCTTTATCTTCTTCTTCTTCCATTGCAGCCATCTCCCGCGAGGATGGCGACGACTCCACACATCATCATCACCATCATCATAATCATCATCGCGGCGGCGGCGCCCATCATAATCACGGTAATAAAGTTCCATTCAATGGTTACAATTCGGAGGAGTATCTGGATCGTCTCGAGCCCAATGGCAATATACCCGCTGATAAAACAAATTGCAGATATGGCGGTAAGTTTTTAAATATTAATAATTATTAATAACAAAATAATAAATAAATAAATAAATAATAAATTTAACATATAATTAGTAATAACTAAAAAATGATGAAAATTATATTTAAATAATTGTTGAAACTTCGCTTTAATTTAACTAATTTATTTTGCGAATAACTTAAAAAACTGATGAAAATTATATTTAAATAATTGTTGAAACTGCTCTTTAATTTAACTAATTTATTTTACAAATAACTTAAAAAACTGATGAAAATTATATTTAAATAATTGTTGAAACTTCGCTTTAATTTAACTAATTTATTTTGCAAATTAATTTGGCTAAATTCGAGTAACAATTTAAATTAATAACAATAATTTGATTTAAGTAATTAATTTTGCTATCTATATTCGCTGGGATAAAAAAATTCAAAAAATTCAATTAGTCAAAAAACATTGCAAAATTGCTTGAATTTTTTTTTTTTTGCGAAAAATGCGAAACGATTAGCAAAAATATGGTTTTTTAGGGCAACCTTTAAGCGAAGTCATTCATAAAGATTTGCACAATTTATTGTTTCGCCTTGGCTGGCAATAAGCTCTCATTTAAGTGTTGGGAGTTGTGTGGGGGGGGGGGGGGGTTTGTGTGCCTGCCTCATGCCACAAAACTAATTTAATGATAATAATACGAGTATTTCGAGCGCTTTACTCCCCAAAGACTCTCGTAATTTATGCCTGGCTATGTTTTTGGACTGCTCCTCCTTGTTGTTGTTGTTGTTGTTGTCTTTAGCTAATCTATCTGAACTCGCCAAGCCGTGTGTCTAATTATGGCCTTCTCTTCCCCCTCGGGGTGTGGCATAGATAAACAATTCAGCTCAGCATTTTCACTTGCTCGATTTATTTCTGCTCGTCTCCATATTTTTTTTCTTTTTGCTATAATTTATCAAATTTTTGTCTCATTTCACAAATTTTTCTCTCTTTCTCCTACAATTTGTCTGCATTTGTATATATATTTTCCTGGGGGTTGTTTAGCTGTTTAATTTTGTCATTTAAGGGGACGCACTTAAATTGGTTTATCAGATCATAACGGTATTGTTAATCCGCTTCAATTCCGATGCGTTGCTCCTTTTGATATGCTTCATGTTTATTGTCATAATTGTAAATTGCAATTTTATGCAAACAATGCAAAGTTCTTGAGACTTTACGCACAGACTACTCAGACCCGATAAGCCACATCATGATGATGATGATGATGATGATGATGATGAGCAGAACTTGTAATAGCCTCATTTGTTGCTGATGTTCCTCTTGTTGCCTCAATTGTTGCCATGTACTTGAAGCTGTTGCTCTTGTCATTGTCCCATTGCCAAGCGGGGCACTCAACTCTTACCCTCATCCCGCGTCCTTGTGCTCATCCTCGTGCTCATCCTTGTGCTCATCCTCGTGCTCATCTACTTCTTTATCTTTAGCTCCATGGTTTTGTATCCCTGTTTTATCCCTGTCTCTCGCCTTGTCGCTGCTTGCATCTAGGCATTTCGGAATCGGCTCATAAAGCAACGGAAATGAAAATATTAACAAGCAAATGCACAACAGCAGCAGCAGTAGCAACAGCAACAGCAGCAACAGCAGCAACAACTGCAACAACAGCAGCAACATCATTCATAGCAACGCCCCACAGACAACAACAGCAACAACAGCAGCAGCAGCAACAGCAGCAACAGCAGCAGCAACAGCAGCAGCAGCAACAACTGCAACAACATCAGCAACAACTGCAACAACAGCAACAACAGCAGCAACATCAGCAGCAATATCAACTGAGAATTATTCATAGTTAAATGGAAACTCGGTGCATGCTTCATAGAGTCCCATTGTCTTTTTGAACTCCTCCTACCACCGCCCCCCACGCCCTTGCTGCCCACCCGCCCTGTCACTTTATGGCACGTGAGCTGCGTGCAATTGCCAAGGTCCTGGTTGCTGCCCCCAAAGTTGTATTGTTGCAGCAACGATGTATCACTCTTGGCTTATTCCCGACGCCAGCTGGCATGTTTGCTTATTGCATTTGCGAGGGGCGCTGCTGGGATTACCTGTTAGCCAAAAGCAGAAATGCCTAGGTGTAAATGAATGTGACTGAAATTGAGTCTGTTGCATGCTGCATGTGTTGCATGTCAAGCTAAAAGTTGGCTAAGCTTTGCAACGCTTTCTTAATGCAGTTTCGCTTGGCTTTCCCCTCTACAAAATGGAGTAAACTTTTTATGTTTCGTCGTTTTAGTTGTAAACATTCTCGTTATAAATTTAAATTTAATTTAAATTTTCTTCTGCACCGGATTCCCCCCCCCTCCCCCCTCCCATTTTTGATTGATAGTTTTGTTGTGCTTCGTCTTCAATTTAATTCGTTCAATAAACTTTTCCTCAAGCTACCCAACAACCAGTTCAGTTATCAGTTATCATAAAGTTATGTAACGCACAATAAATTACACACTTTGAAAGCACATTCACCCACTCAACTAGACCATAAGCTACACCCCAGCCAGCGCCCTACCCCTCCCTTTCGCCAGCCCAATTCTTGGCCTGCCGTCGCCCACTTTTAGTTCCACGGCCAAAAAGCAATTTCAGTTTTTCATGTGGCTGCTTCCGTTGGAGCTGCTGCTGCTGCTGCTTCGCTTATTGTTGTTGTTGTTGTTGCTGTTGTTGTTGTTATTGTTGTTGTTTTTGTTGTAGCTGTTCTGATTATATGATTTATAAGTTATCTTCAACTCGACAATGCTGTTGTTCGCCATTAGAGCGAATGGCTGGGGATGTTGCTTGGCTGGTTGGTTGGGTGGCCCGGGCCGGGCCGACATTTTGCCAGGATACGCGCAATTTATTCTCAAAGTCGGCAGCCTAACAAAGATTATGGTTTATATGCTCAAATTATGCGCTGCCAAAAACCTTAACAATTCCTTCAATAGCGTTGCTTTAAAAGGTCTTTTTTTTTTTAGCTTTTATTAGGCCATTACAAAAGTTATGTTCTAAGCGAGAAAATCTTGTAAATTGCTTCAAAAAACATATTCGCAAATTCGCATAACACATTTGGCCAACTGCCGCAGCAGCAGCAACATTTTCTGGGGGCAACATAAAAAAATCATGTAAATCATGTTTAACAATTATGCGCGACACATGTAATTTTGAGTATTTAATTTTCGACTGTAAATAGCAAAATTGCTTCCTTCTGCTACTTTATGTAATGCCTGCCCCTGCCCCTGCCCCCAAGTCTTCCCCCTTTTGTGTCGCACAGTTATTTGCCACCGATTTCCGGCAAGTTTATTTGCACGCGTGATTAAATCCTTTTTGCGCTTTCTCAGACTTTTGAGGCAACCCCGAATTGTCCTTCAGCTTTGGCTAAGATTTTTTGGTAATACGCATGAGAAGGGTATTTGCACTATTTAATTAATTATGTAACCCTTTGAGAATAAGTCGTGTTGAGTTAATTTGAGTGTTTCCTTCTTCGACTATTTACTATTTTATTAATTATTCACATTCATAGATATTTTATAGATTTATATGTAAACCTTTGGGAAACAGATTTTAGTCGAGTTTCTTCCTAATATAAGCAGCCTCCTTCGACTATTTGTTGTTTATTATTTCATTAATTTTTTATTCACTTTTATAGCTAAATTTTATAGATTTGTTTTAATTTGATTTGACTTATTTCCATTCCGATTTGTCTTCACAAATCTATTTCCAATTGTAACTTAACTTTGTCTATTTGGCTATTTACATTTCTCATTCTACTTTTTCGCTTTGTTGACTTTAGCCAATTTTTCTAACTATACCTAGATATATATTCGCTGATTAAAATCCTACATTTCTGACACTTACCAAGACTATTCCACTAATTTCTTTCTTTTTTTTTGCCACACTTTCAGCATTTATTTTAACTTTTGTAAGCAGCTTTTTAAACTAAAGTTTTATTTAAATATTATTTTGACTAAATTAGATCCCAATTTTCTATCAAAATTCACCTCTTAAGAGTATCTAAACTTCTTCATTTTGCTGCCTTCTTTTGTCTTATCACAGTTTTCTCTGGCGAGCCTCCTGCCACAAATTGCTGCTTGTCTATTGTTTTTTTTTTTTGCCTCCCTTGCCGCATGTCTGTGATTTAAATTTATTGGCAAAATACTTAAAGTGATTTTTTTTTTGCCTTGTTTTTTCTTTGTTGGCTTCATTGCTTGGTGTTTTTTTTTTTTGGGAGGGTGGCATTTGGGTATCTCTGCGAAACCCTTTGACATTTTTTTTTGTTGTTTTTGTCGTGTATCTTTTTGGACCATTATTCGGGCTTCTCGGTCTGAAAAAAAGTGTCGTCTTCTTGCGGTTAGACAGCTCTTCTTGTGGCTTACTGCTAACTGAAACCGCCATCAAATTCGTTGCAGTTTATTAACGAAGCAAAAACATGTCGCCTTTTCGCATTTCTGCCCGTTTCCGTTTCCGCCTTCGCCTTTGCCTCGAGCTGTGGTTTTTCTGGTTTTTAAATGTTGTGCGGCGAATTTTAATGATTTAGTTGCATAGAAGGGTTTTTGTTGGTTTTTCGTTGTTGTTTTTGTTTTTGTTTTTTTGTGGGTTTTGCTTTGGTTTTGTGCAGATTTTTGTTTGATGTCATCTCGCGTGAGGCGAGCCCTTTTCTCTTTTCTCGCTTGGTTGGCTAATGAAGCGACTTATGCATTGACATGGAAAATTTGCGGTTTTCATTTTTTGTTACACTTTGGCTTATTTTTTTTTGAGTGTTTTAGCGGTTGACATGCAGCATTTGCATAAAGAATTTTTTTGAAAGATATCAAAAAGCGGAAGAGTTTGAAACTTTGTTAATTGGCTAAGAAGCGGAAAGGTTATTTAAATAACAGAATATAAAAAAGAAATTCTAGATAAGTATTTGAGTTCTTTGTTAAATGAAAATTTAAATAACAATTGAATAAAATACGCAACTAAAGTTTTTAAAGAGTTGAGCAAGCTGCAGTCAAAGTGATTTCCAGATGATGTCAACTAAAATTCAGCAAAAGTGTCACAAGTAAAGCAGATAAATATGAATAATGCTGTGTAGAACAAGCTTTATATAAAATATATATATTTTATGAGTAATGAGATCATTTTGCTCAGCTTCCCTCGTTTCGCGGCAATGTAATCAATTCTCTTTTGAAAACTTTGTCCTCCTACTTGCAACACGCCCCATAATTTTAAAGTTCCTTTTGCCAGCAGCCAATTTTCAGCAATGTGGATTCGCCAACAGAAGAAAATTGTGAAAACTGTCAAAAAACTGAGTCTTTTACTTCTCTTATTCTTGACAATTCGCCGCAGTTTTGCATACTAAGCTCATTATTACTGGAGAGACGACACCCCCAGAAAATGAAGCACATACAACTCGTTGCCCCCTTTTTTTTGTGCGTTGTATTCTGCGAGGGTTGTAAACTTTTTAATAGTTACCCAAAAAAAAAAAAAAAAAACGAAGCGAGACAATTTGACGCACATTTTATTGCAACTGCCCCCGGGCTGTGGCACGCTTCGCGTCCCTTGCTGTTGAAAAGTAGAGCAATATGAAAATTCACGCCTGTCATTATAAATTCTTGACAAAAACCCCGTACCCCCCGCCCCGCACTACGACCAAGCCACAAGACATAATCAAATTGTGCTTGCCACACAGCTTTAAGTGCGGTGAATATCTTCAAGTTCTTGTCACTGGCAATCAACGGGAACACATTTTGTCTGACAGCTGAAGTATCCATAACGTCATCAGGAGCTCATACAATATAGGGGTGTGGCAGCTGTGGGCGTGTGGGTGGGGGTTGGAGGTTGTTGTAGAGGAGCAGCTTCAGGTCAGGGCCTCCAACGGAATTAGAATTCATAATATGACAAAGTGATGGTTGGGCCATGTAACTAACGCTTGTTTTGTGTGTGTGGATGTGTGTGGTACCCGCACACACTCACTCACACACACACATAAATAGACACACACTCATCGAATGTATGTGCTTGGATTATAAGCAGCTTCAGCTGTGGTTGCCTTCCATGTCTATTTGTATTGGCCAAAAGGGAGATTGTGTTTCACCTCCTGCGTCCAGCTGTCTGTCACGGATACACAGATAACGCTGTGTGTCTGTGTGTGTGTGTGTGTGTGTGAACTGTGACAGCCTTGGGGGCATGTGGCACGAATAGCAGAGAGCACGCATTTGATTTGGTCAGTTCGACACATTGCTGTGGCACTCACTCCAAGTGTGTGTGCGTGTGTGTGTGTGTGTGTTGTGTGTGTGTCTAAGAGGCTTTTTTGACTGAAATTGCTGCAAATTATTCCCATTACGTTTTTGGGGGCTGCTGCTTTTCAAGTTGATTGTCGTTTACATGTGAACAAAGCACTCTGCTTCCAGCCTCAACTTAGCCGCCTGATTGGACTTGCCAACTGGGGGGCAAACGATAGACGATAGACAATTTGAGGGTTTTCTGTTTTTTGACCGATCAATGATTGATTAATCAATCAGCAATTGCAGCAAAGTTTATCAATAAATTGAAAATTCATTGAAATTGCTTAAATTGCTCAAGTAAAAGTTAGTTTCTTGCAGCTAGCTGGTTACGATTTATATCGATAAGTAATCGATCATTTTTCGTGAGGAAATGCACAGCTTGCCAAAAGAAATCGATTTAAATTAATGTAATAATAAATTGAAAATTCATTGAAATTGCTTAAATGGCTCAAATAAAAATTAGTTTCTTGTAGCTAGCTGGTTACGATTTATATCGATAAGTAATCGATAATTATGCATGGAGAAATGCACAGTTAGCAAAAACGAAAACTATTTAAATTAATTTACGACAATTTCTGTCATATATATAAATATATTTGTGTATTTAAATAAATATTTAAATTTATAGCTTAATTAATTTTTATCAATTCAAAGCGGGTTTTATTTGTCTGCCATTAATTAAGAATTTTTAACGGACATTTAATTTACTCATGTTTTTTTTTTTTAATATATTTATTAATTGAAGTCATTCAAATGAAATACGCAATTTATCTTCGCAGCATTTAATTTATAATCATTTCTCGTTCCACTGAGCGTGCTCAGGACCACTGTGCCTGCTCCACTCTCCAAAGGGAATGTCTCTTTGGAGTGCGTGCAGTGGTCATCTCTGCTCTGCCTCTAGTTTTGTCTGTCTGCCCGTTGATGATGATGTTGGTCCTCCTGGCGGCATTCTATTGCCATTGCCATTGCCAATGGCCAATGGCGCTGAGCTGCTGCTGTTTTATTATCCTGGAATTGTCTACGTGTCTTTTGTTTCTTTGAGCCGCGCATCCCCCCCAAACCCCCGTTGATGGCTGTTGTTGCCGGGAGGGCAAACAATTCGCGTTGACCATGCGATTGCTTTTATGACGAGCACTTGACGGAAGCGTGCTGCGTTTTTTTTTTTTCAATGCCTCCTCAGTTGATGATATATATATTGGTGCAACAGTGGCTGCACTCGGCTCTTTATTTGCGCTTGCCACGAATCTGTGGCCAATATCCCCTGGCAACACAGACAGCAACCACGGCGCGTTGTCTGTGTTTATAAAGCAAACCTTTTGAAGTTAATTAAAATATACAGCGCACAATTTTCAATTACTTAAACCAAGTTTTAGCCAAGTATTAAATTATTTTTTTTTCTCCTTTATCTATTTAACAAGCGCTTGTTCAATTTTTTATGGCTAATATTATATGTGCAAGCAAAGAGGGGTTTATTTTATGGCTTATTAAAATTGAATTTTCAGGGGGGTTTTTATTATTGCCGCATCAGTTGCAAGTAAATTGAATTCCATGTTGCCATTTGCCACCAACACTCTGCATTATTACCTTGTACAATTGAATTGGCTGATACCTGCTTTATCCTGGCCAGCTCGTCCTGTGCAGCTCTGATTGTGGTTGCCACAATACGTATTAGAAATCAATTCATTTCGTTGGCCATTGTGCAATTTCCGATTCCATCTAACAAATAACCGCTGGACAATAAAGTAAATAATCAAACGACAAATTGCAGCCGGATCTGGGATTGGCTTTGGGTAATAAATAAAATCCTAGAAACACAAATCAAAATGAATTCGTCTAAAAAATGTAGAAATGTTTAGTTAACTTATTGTTTGAAAGTGCTGCAAAGTAGGGGGAAATGTAATAGCATATATTTTGTGGCAAGTTCTTATCTTAAGTGTGGCATTAAATATGCTGTGGCAAGCTCAGAATGTGACACCAGATTGCTGCCGTCTCAGCTGAGAAACCCTTCGGCAGTCTGAAGACAAATGCAGCTTGTTGCAACGTAACGGCTGTGGCGCCTCCTCGTTGCCGTTGTCGCATTACCATACCCAAAAAAAAAAAGAAGAATATAACCGCAACAATGTTGCATAATGCCAACGTTTAGTGTGAAATTTTCAGCGGTTTTTCCATGTGATCCTTTTGAGTGCAACTCTCGGCGGGCACTTGGCTCTTTGCTGCCACGTTTCCTTTTGAAATTGCGCACATAAACTAATTTTGCATGCATGAAATGACTTTCATAGAAACTAAAAATGAGAAAATTGCTGAGTGGCCGTCAGCAGCAGTTGCTCACAGCAGCAGCAGCAGCAACAGCAGCAGTTGCTGCCAGTGTCGGGTAATGCATCCATTAGGGTTAAGTTGCGTCCTGCATTGCCACGCAGTGTGTGTGTGTGTGTATAGTCGTGGTGCCCACTAATTGTGTCACAATGATGAGCATAATTTGCCACACACACACGCAACACACGAGTGTGTGGCCCGCACAAAAGGGCAGTCTAAAATTAAGTATACGCGACATATGCTCCAGCCCTGCTGCACAATGCTCACACTAATTTTCCGTTAGCAAGTAATTGCTTTTCGCCACACCTTAATGCCCCTACCCCTCCCCCCCCCCCTGCTGACTGCTGTTTTGCTTTTGACCCATTTACTTTTGGCATTGCATTTTCATAAAATGTAACCGGAAGCCGTACAAACAGTCTCTCATTTCCTAGGCTCTTTCAACTTTTCGGCCATTTGTGTGGCGTCACTTGATACCCTATCCCTGCACCCTTAGCCCCCTCCTCCACCCCTCTCCACGGCGCCTGTCTTCATGTTTAACTGTCTCGGTTTTTGCAGCTGGCACCGCTTTTAATTAGCATCAATGTCATTTGTCTGCCTTCCGTTTTGCGTATCATTTTGTTTTAGGCGCTCAATTTAAATGTCACACACACACACACGCAGAGAGGCACACACACACACACACACACAGATATATATATATATAAAATATGCTGTCATCTGTGCGAATCATGATGAATGATGCCGCCAATTGTTTGGTTTTTGTTTTGCATTTGTTGTTTTTGTTTGTGCAGTGCAAACAGCAAATTTCGAAAAGCTTAGCAACCAAACCACACTCAACCCACACCACACCACACACCCACGCCACACCCACGCCACACACCGCACAACCCTTAATTCTTAGCGCGCTCTTAGCCAAAAGCCAGCCTACCCGTTCGCCAGTAAACATTTTTCGTCTTGACAGGAGAGCATTATAAACACACACACACACACACACATACACAGACATATCTGCTGCCTGTCAGTCTCTGTTTGTATGCACTGTAATCGTTAAGCGTTTTCTTGTACTCCTCCCCGCAAAAACCGCCTCTACTTCGCCTCCTCTCATCTCTAGCCAGGCTTTTGGCCCTCTTTTGTTTGCCTGCTCGTACAAGAAAAGTAATTTTATGTAATTTGTTAAGTAATATCCTTGGCTGTGTTTGCCTGGATGTCTCGTCAGGATGTGGCATTGGTATTACAACACAGTCTAAACGTATCCGTATGAAAATATGTCCGTCTTGCGTCCTTGATGGATTTACTGCTGCTGCTGTTGTTGCTGCCACTGCTGCGGCTACGATGAGGCACTCTCTGCTCAGCAACGCCAGTTGTCAGTTAATTAGAAACCGAAAACATTAAAGTGCCATTGTCGATGCTTCAGCGTAAAGTGAATATGTTCCGATTACTGTCAGAAACATCGGCAACAATAATCCCTTTCTTGAGAAATTAAATTAACTAGTCCAATTTTCAATTGTTATAAATTATTTATTTTTAATTTAAAAACACCATTTTACAATTCAATTCCAAATCCCATAATGAATTCAAATTTTACTTGATTTTAATTACAACAATTTGTTGACACGTGCCACAGTTTTTGGCATATGCCACAGTCAAAACACATTCAGACAGTCATGATTAAATATGGCTTACATGTGGCATGAGTAATTATGTGTTGGCGTCCAATCAAATTGGTGTCAACAAACTTACAAAGCCCTCAGCACTTGCCACGTCTGGCAGCAATTACAAAATTTGCACTGAGCCAAAATCGAATTTCTTTTCTACTCCTTTTTTCGTCACACAAATTGTTTGTACGTGTTTTTCGTCTTGTAAGCAACAACAACAAACAACAATTAAGAAGAACAAAGCATGTTGCAAGAACTCAGCCCTTTTGCTGTTGCCTAATTGGAAACGCTTTTCATTAAAGCGCAAATGAAAATCAATGTTCGACATTTCTGTTAATTAAACACAATCAACTGGGAAGTTTTACTCCTTTTCGTCCTTAATAAATGCCGCTACAGGGCAAAGAGTTTAGGGGGCAATGGTAGCAGCAACAAATCCTCAGACGCTCGTCGCCTTAATCCAAATACACACAGACCACACACAAGCACACACCACACACACACAGCACACGTACTCAGACAAATCAATTTACCCCAACCGCAACGAATGCTGCCAGTAAAAATGAAGCAATAAATAAGCGGTAATTGGAAGTGATGAACGAAAGGATATGTTGGGGCACAAGCACAGGCCACAACTCCGCAGGCTACTCTCGGACTGGGCAGCAAAAGGAAGCTAAACTCGGAGGCAGTGGCAGAGGCTGTGGCAGTGGATGTGGCAGTGGCTGTGGCTGTGGCAGTGGCGAACTAACACTGCGTACAAATCTCTAATCAAATGTCAATTTCTTATTGAATAATATGGCAAAATACGAGCCAAATTTGAACAATCCTTGCAACACACCCACACACACACACCCACTTCTACACTCCTTTCCGAGTGTGTTCGAGTGTGCGGGCGTGCGAAAAGAAAAATATAACCAAGAAGTAAATCTTTTAGCAAATCGCTGGCCATTGTCCTTGCTTCCCATGAGCACGTCCTTGACGGTGTAGTCGTAGCTGCCGTTGTATAAGCCATTTAATGTGCTTTTTGGCCAATTATTACGCGCGACTTATGCTTTTATTTGTCAACAAAGTTAGCAAACGGGCCAAAAGCATGCGGGCCAAAAGTTTAAGTATTGCTCGTTGGTTGACCAACAAGCGTGAAATAACTGTCGAAGCTGAATCTGAGTGGATTATTTTCCGTTACACCAGCTATAAATCTACGAAATCAATTTGTGTGTGTGTGTGTGTGTGTGTGAGAGTGTGAGTGTGTGTGTGAGTGTGTGTGTGAGTGTGTGTTAGTTAAAGGTTCACAATATTTTAATATATGTTTGTTTGGCTTTAGTTGCACAGATTGTGGTAAACAACATAAATTGCAGAATAAAAGTACTTTCAGAGAGAGTTAAAAAAGAGAGAGAGAGAGAGTGTGAGCGAAAGAGAAAGAGAGAGTTATAAAGAGAAGGAAAGAGAGGTAGATAGAGAGACTACAAATAAATAGTTTGTATTTCTTGCGTTTAGTCTTCAATTAATTATTATTATTATTATTAAATTAATTATTATTAAATTATATTCCTGACCATAGAAAATGTGTTCATTTAAAGAGAATATTTCAATTTTACATTATGCTAAAACCCCTTAAAAACCTATATCTTAAACCAAGTGCTTAAATTATATTTCCCTTAATTAAGCCACATATTATTTATTAGCTTAATTAATCATAAACGTATTAAAATCATTTGCCTTTTTTTAACTATTTTTGCTTTAGCTTTATTCAATAAAAACCAACGCCTTTGCTTTCTCAAATATCTTTAATTTATAAATATCCATTTTTAAACCTAATCTTAATTTACATTTTCCAAAACGCTCAGCTTGCTTTTTCCAATCGATTTTATTATTTATGTTTGCCTTTTTATTCTACCTTTTATTTTTAGCACAAGAATCTGCGAAAAATGATAATAATAAACCTAAACCACAAGGTAATCCAATCCAACATTTCCTACCTTTATTTTTAGTAGTTTACGAAATTATGCTTTGCCGGAAATAGCTTAGACTTTTTTTAGTTTCCATTTTGCACTTTTTTTTCTCATTTATTTTTTAGTTTTTGGCTTTGACAGCGATTTCTATGATCATATTTTATGCGCAAAGCCTTTAAAATGTCATTAAAATATGTCTGTGTCTCATGTTGTTGTTGTTTGCTGTTTGTGTAGTTTGGCATTAGAAGTTGCCTTTTGTTATTGTCATCACAGTCATCGTTATAGTCCTTATGGTCCTTATCCTCCTGCTCTCCGAGTGCAGTCGACAGCCAAAAGTAATGACAAAACGCAGCGGGTTATCATTTTCATATTGAGACATTTGCAAAGCCCCCCGAAATGGCCTCGTCCTTAAGCCCCAGGCTTACGGATGGAGGGTTGGAAACATTCAAGGATGCAATATTGAAAATCTCCTTGGCATTGACTGCACTTGTCTGTAGGTCTGGAGTCGAGAATCTGGAGTCTCTAGTCTGCTGTCTGGTGTCCTTGGCATTGTCCTTTTTTTGCTGCTGCTGTTGTTGTGCTCAGAACTCAACGTTGCTTATCATTTTTGTAATTGAATTCAGCAGCAACACAATAAATTTTAGGCACTAAATGGGGGGGTGAATACCAACAACAATAACAACAACAAAAAAAAGGGCTGGTGTGGAATGTGTTTTTGGCTGCAGTAAAAAGGGAAAATTTAATTTTTGCCTTGAATAATAAATCACAAACATAACAGCGAAGGAAGCCTGCGTCCACAAAACAAATAAAACAGCGCAAAATGTTTCAACTGGAGGACACTTGATGGTCGCCAGAGATAAAATGCCAAACCCCCCTCCCCCGCTCACACTTTCGGTGGGGATGTGGCAAGCGTGGTGTGATGTTCTCCACTTTGTTGCCCAATTTGAAATGCGTTGTCGATGGCCAACATCGTCAACATGGCTGCGCCGTGGAACGCTTTTTGCCATTGCATTTATCAAAATTGTATTTCCTGACGGCTCTTCGAGGAGGCTGTTTCCCCCGTTTTGTACAAGTGCACACACAAAAAACACACACTCAGACAGCGACACACCAATACATATTTTATTTGTTTTAAATGGGCGTGGTGGGGGCTGGGATGACAGCAGCAGCAGCAGCAGAAGTTGTTGCTACTTCTGCTTCAACGCGTTGCCTCAAATGTTTTGCTTTATTAAATTTTTACGCAAATGCGCGACACGCGCATATGAATAATATCAACGAAACGTTAAAACTAAAAGTAGCCGACTGGGTAGATACTACGTAAAATACAAGTTAAACCATTTCATTTGAAGTTGAATCGGTTTTTGAGTCAGACAATAAATAAAAAGAGAATAAATAAAAATAAAAGAAATAAAAATACAAATAATCTGAATAATAATCGAAACAACTTAAAAATAATAATATTGCTTTTGCAGAGTTTTTTAAATTTTATTTTTAGTTTTTTTATTTTAAGAAAAAATATTAAATAATTTCTTAACTAGATTTTAATGCTAATTACTGTTGCTAAATTTATGATTCGATTTAACTAGATTTTCCTGCAAATTACACTAGCTAAATTTATGATTGGATGTTCCTTGTGCTTTGCGGCTCATCACAGCTTATTCTCAAATGGAGTACAGGGTATCTGCAAGTACTAAAAGTGAAAAACAATGTTTCATAGTGCAATGCTTCAGGCATAAATATTCATGCATAAAGTGGGTGGCTCATTCGAGTGCCGTTTCATACTTATGCAAATGAAAAGTAACAGAAATTTTTATGCTCAGCTCATTTCTTTTATAGGCGACACACACTACTGGGGGAAGGGGTACGGCAGCACTATCCCAGCTGACCCACTCAGCAGAGTATACAGTGATTTTTATGATGGTACATGCCACACATGCCATAAATAATGCCACAAAGCCAAAAACAAATACGGGTAGTAAACAGAAATTGCGAATAATATGCAATAATGCAAAAGGCCAACAGTAGTCAGATTTCCGCTAACAGATGTGTTGTTTGTTGTTTGTTGTTGTTGTTGTTGCCATGTGAACTGCTGCATACGTTGGTATCTGCATAAGAGAGTTGCCACACAGTTGCTGAAGACACACAAAATATACAGCAGCAGCAGCAGCAGTAGCCAAACCACACGCAACAAACCAAACATCCAACCACCCAGCTCTGCCACCCACTCTGCCACCCACTCTGCCACCCACTCTGCCACCCACTCTGCCACCCACTCTGCCCCACTCAGTGCAGGGATATGCGTGAGTTGTTTGCCTGGGCTTAAAGTCACAGCAGGACGTGACATCCTTGCATAGCATTTGCATAACTATGACCACCAAGAGGCAGCTATATCAGCAACAGTGCTGCGATGCTCCCCCCCCTTCCCCCTTCCAGTTAACCCCTCTCTCCCTGTGGCACAATCCTTCACAGTCTGCTGCTCTAGCGCCCGCTATTTTTATCATTTCCGTTTTTTGTATGACACATTTTTCCATTTATTCTTTTTGTTTTTTATTTACTTTTTTTCATTTTCATTTTTTTTTTGTTTGTTGTTTTTTTTTACATGGATTTCGTAATGCGCTTGCATAATTTTCATTGTTTTCATTTTACACGCGAATTTTCTGCACTCTGTTTTTTTTTTTTTTTTGCCCTTTCTTTATCATTTTATTTCGTTGCTTGTTTTGTGGACTGTTTCCTGTTCTGATTTCTGTTTGCATTTCAAGTTATTCGCTTGAGAGATTTTTAGTGTGTAAAGTAATAAAAGTGAAGCATAAAGGCGATAAAGGAGTTGCCAAGAAATGGGTGAAAGGAAGTATTATGAGAGGTGGTCTTGAGAGGGATTATTTTGAGTGCATCCCTGACACTGGCCATATAACTTTATGAGTGCCATAAAAAAAACTGAGAACTAAATATCAAAATGTATCTTACGAGTTTCAAATTGTAACACGATAGTTTCAAGCAAAGCCAGTTTAAATTTATAATGATGATATTACTCTAATTTCAACATTTTTTACTGATAGCATTTACATTAGGCATACATTTTTAATGTAAGGCATGCTATTTATAGTAGTATTTTCAGTACTTATTGAAAGTAATTCAATTCTAACTGATGACACTCCATTCTGTTGTTTATTGCCTAAACTTGTATTTATAGATTAAATGGATTTAAGTCCACTAAATCCATCTCATAAAGTCCATGAACAATGATAGTCCGCCACAGCTTTAGCCTCAGATTTGCATATCGACTAAGCGCAGCAAACTTAATGCACAACTGCAATAATTCGGTGTTGCCAGTTGCAACAAACTATGTAAATTTCGATTATAATCCGCAATGCAGCAGCTTATGTGCAACATCCACATAAATCTGGCATTAACTCAGTGCAATTCCTGCTGCTGTCCTGGTTTACATGCAGTTATAGTTAAGTTGCACACACACACACACACACACACACCATTTATATCAATACTCTAATAGTCGATGTACTTATTTACTCATTTCCCCCTCCCCCCACACACACACTTATACACAGCGCTGCCAAGTGTCCCATTACGAGTTGTGCTATTTGCTGGCAATATCATTGCCAAATGATTATCGCTGAGCTTTTGACATTTTCAATGCCTTCAATTGCTATTGGCATTGTTGGCACTCTCAGCCAGTATAATCACATGAGTATTCCAACTTTTTCGTACTTTCTAATATGCCAAATAAGTGCCTAGCCATATATATCTATATACATACATATATATTTAAAGCAAATTCGCTTTGTCGCTTTGCATCGAGTTTGTTTTTTAGTTTTTTTTTTTTCAATTTTACAGCTACTTTGCCAATGCTCAGTCAATTTCTGCAAATCAAATGGTTTTCATCGGTTGCTCTTCTTCTTTGTTGAGCTGAAGCCAAGACGGCTGCCAGGACAACGACGCTGACGACGCCATTTTGCTCAAAGCGCTAGAATCGAATGAGAGAAACGTAGTGTAGCGATTTGAAGAGGGGGAGGAGAGAGTTGGTTGCTCTGCTAGTTTAGTTTTTTATACCCTCATTGAAAATGAGTATAATCGGTTTTGTGCAAATGTATGTAACTGGCAGAAGGAAGCATTTCCGATCCCATAAAGTATATATATTCTTGATCAGTATTAGCAGCCGTTTCTTGTCTTATTACTCGATTTATTTCGATTTCCGATAGCAATAACACAATTTTAAAGTCTTCTTATTAACATATGCATATGCATATATATTGATCAACTGCCCAAATTTCATTAAGATCGGATAAGAATCACCCAAGTTATGATCAAAAATAAATACCCATATTAATCTCATTTTGATCAGCAGCCGCAAGCATTTTCTGTCTGCATAAATATGCAAAGTGCATGTGCGAGAAAGAGATGGCATGATATGCAAACGTCAATTCGTTTTTGTGTGAATTCTTAAGAACCCCGTTACGTACGATTGCCTGTGCGTATGTATGTATTTATGTGTGTATATGCTCGTGTTTCTAGCCAGCCAATTAGGGATCACTTCTGGTTTGTGAATAAATAAATGCGCTGCGTTTGTTTTGTTTTACTCCACTGCCTGTGCAAAACTTTTTAAAGGGAAATTTTATAGGGATATTTTTAATAACTGTGTTCAGGGTATATTGTAGTCGTTATAACTGAACTACAGCATTTCTACTTGTTGTTTTTTTTATTATATTTTTATTTTAGCTCTCTGCGCTCGTTTTTCTTTTATTTGCCTCATTTATGGCGCATATTGCGCATTTAATCGTCGTCAACTTTTGCCATGTAACAGGAGGCAAAGAATATATGTGTCTTTATGTGTGCTACTCCTGCCAGCTTCACGTGTGTGTATGTGTGTGAGTGTGCCACATGCGATTCACAGGATTAGCTTTCAGTAAGCGTCCGTTCACGCAGATAGCACAGATAGCAGCCTGGTCCGACACTGTTGCCCTGATATCCTGTAGCCCGACAAGTTTTCCCAAAGTTTTTTTTTTTATTATTTTTTTTCTTTCTTTTTTTTTTTTGGCTGTGATGCTCGCGCACAATCAGCTGCTGTTGAATTTTTAATTTTTATGTTAGTAATTTCTCAACATTCTGTTTGACTGTTTGGCTGCAACGTGGAAACGGCGAACAGGATGCTGCTCCTTGCCAGCAAACATCTTGTGCGCGCATATTAAATTTTTTGTTTTATTTAGTTTTTCATGTTATTTTGTGTATATACCCAATGCTCATAAAATGTGTATTGGGAGTATGTACCGAAAACTGCCATAAACTTTTAATATTCACATATTACTTATATCACATGGCAGTAAACTCCTCTAACAGATGCTGAAATATATATTTACAAAAAATCTTTTTAAATAAAGGAGCAATATGTGTGTAAATAAAATTAATATGTCAAAAACAAAGTATTCTATTAGAGCATACAGGGTAACTACTAGTCTAAAACTCTGTCTCCAAAAAAAAGCAGAAATCTGAGTGGTTTTTATTTTCATTTGCACATTTGGGGAGGCGTGAAAACCAAATGGAACTCGGGCGGATGGCGATGGCGATGGAGATAGTAGTCGTAGTAGTTGCTGTAGTAATAGTTGGCAGACATTCTTGGATGCGAGTTTCGTAAGTGGAGTTTTTGGTATGGTTAGGCCATTGACTGTGGCATTTATGTATGTGCATATATAAATATATTAGTGGAATGTTGAGTGTTGAGTGGGGTTTCAGTTTACAGTTATGCTATGCTGCTGCTGCTGCTGCACAAGTGGGTTACAACCACCACAACCAGACTGCTGCAATGTAATTCCAAAAGAGTTGCCCAAAAGCATAAGCTACAAAATTGCACCAAAATATAGATAAAATGAAAATAGAATGTAAACAAAATATGTGTTTAATGTGTGCGTTTTATATGCCAAGTGAATTCAGCTTTCTGGTAACTCTAGCAAAATATTTGATCTAAAAAAAATTCAAAACACTCATTTTCAGTATTCTATTTACACAATAAATTGAGTTAAATTGCGACTGAAGTTTTTGCCAGCACGTTCGTGCATATTTCTAACCAGCAATGAGAATGCAATATCATTTGCCAAACACCATACACCCCTTTCCCCGCTTAGCTGCCCACCTGTTTGGTTTTTAAGCTGTAACAAAACCAATTTACGAGAAGTGCAACTGCAAACCGAATTGCTGCCAACTGCCGCCAGCAGCTACAACTATATTGTATAAATATTTCAATGAAGACACATATAGATATAGACACACACACACACACACACACACACACACACACACACATATATACACCCGCAGGTGCTACATGGCGTAGCAACAGTCACGGGAGCAACTGCATCCACAGCTGCAGAAGCAGCAGCAGCAGCGATGCCAAAAGCAAACATAATTTAAAATGTAATTAGTGCTCAAATAGAAAGCCAAACAAACAGAGCAGAGCCAAGTGGAGAGCAGGAGAGGAGAGGAGTGCCGTACAAATGGGGGCGGCGTATTCTGTGTTTGTGTGGGTTAGCGTTGGGCGTGCGCGTGGGCGTGGCACTGGCAATGCAAACAAATTGCCAGAGCAAATGAAAGCCAGCGACGCTCCCAAGTCAATGAATATATATCTATATATATATATATATATATATATATATATATAAAGAGAGATGTGTATATTCCATCATCATCATCATCAGCAGCAGAAGCAGCAGCAGCAGCAGGTTACTAGGTGACCCAGTGCCACAATCGCTCTGGACACCACACACACAGTAAACGAGCAACCCCGGCCACGCCCATTATCAACGCCCACCTGCGCTTGGCATGTCGGCATTCAATTACAAATTGCTGCCACAGCAACTGCAACTGCAGCGCCACCTGCAAAAACTTTGTCCTAGACCAACTTTCATGCTGCCTCCAACTGCCTTCAACTGCCTCCAACTGTTTCCCCGCTGCCCCGCGCTGCCTGCGCCGCCTGCCTGTTATTCTTTTGAAACATTTTTATTATATTTGCTTTTTTATTATTCAGTGCATTCGTCTCGTCCGCAACGGATTCGATTTCGTTGCGGATTCAGACTCCGACTCGGATTCGGTTTGTGGCTACAATTCTGTGGCTGTGGCTGTGGCTCTGGCTCTGATTCTGTGTCGTGTAAACATGGCACATTTTCAGGTTTTGCCCGGAGTTCGGTTGCATTCACCAGTTTCAAGGCTCATGGCTCTGCCCCCGTATTGATGATGAGAATGCAGCTGCTGCTGCTGCTGCTGCTCCTCTTTTTGGTTAATGAGGAAACTTGCTAACAAGTCGTCGAGGTTGCTCTCATTATGCATTTGCCAACAATCCTTTTGGCCTGCACTCAACTGGGGTCCTTGAACGTCCTTCTGCTGCTGGTGGCCTTTTTTTTGCCTTTTGTTTTGCTCCTACTAATTTAGATTTTAAGTAGTCTCTCTCAGTTGGCTGCCACTCCGCCACTTGTTCAACTCATTAAGCTGTAAATTTCCTTTTTTTTTAACCATTCCTTTTGGCTCATGGTTTCCATTTTTGTGCTCCATCTTTTTAGACTGGCGCAGCACGGACAGCACCGACCATCATGATCGCGTACAGCGGCAGTTGTCGGTCTCGTCGGACAGCAAGCTGTTGGATGAGGACATCAGGGAGGAGATGAAGTACCATTCGCATGTCGTCATGCGACCCAAGAAGCCACCCAGACCCAAATCCGAGGTGTTCCTCAACAAACAGGATCCACATCCGCGACGTAAACGCTTCAGTGCATTTGGTGTAAGTACAAACAATCAATTTTTATATTTTCTTCCTACTCAAACCTACTATAAACCCAAATCAATTTCAATAAATTTTCACACACACACAAACACACACACACACTTGCACACTCACATTTATTGTTGTTTATTTTTGTGTGTTTTTGCCACTATTAAAACAAATTTGTTGCACGCAATGTTTACACATTTGCGCGGCCCGCAATTCCCAAATGGATTTTTATCAATCAGTTAAATTATTTCACATTTATCAGAATCAAGTTTGCTGGCTTTTGGCATATTTACAATGCTCAAAGGCTTTTGACTTGATTCCAAAAATATATTTGTATCGTTTTTCAATTTTGCAAATAATTAAAAAATTTAAAACTTTTTATTAAAATTCCTAGAACAGAATTGCTTACAGAAAATTAACAACAAATACAACCTATATAAATCTTTACTTTAAAAATATATATTAATAGAATTTATTTATTGAGCTATGCATATTATATGTGGCTTAACATAAAAACAAATTTGTAAATGTAATTTTCTCTATTAAAGATGTAATGAAACTTTTTGTGATTATTATTAAATTTAATTGGGATTGCTTAATATGTATTTGTTTTGTTTTTAGCTATCAATTTTTATTATTGAAGAATTATTTAATTAATATACATATCACAAAATTTATTAAAACATTAATGATACTTTTATTAAAATTTTATTGAATGACTTAATAAAAATGCCCTTTTTTTACTATCATTTTATTATTCTTGAATTACTTGTCAAAAAATGAACATTAAAAAAAAAATTATTCTTGAATTATTTGTCAAAAAAAAACATTACTAAAAAATAACATTAATCCTTGTAAAGTAAAAATGAACATTCCTCAATGTTTGCTGCGCTGACAAGTCGAATAAAATATTGCCTACTTTTGTGTGCGTTGTGCGCTTACAATTCCCAAACGGTTTTAGCAATTTCAATATGAGCTAAGAGTTGATCCGCTGCAGTTGATTATTGAAAATATTTTAATCTCTTTGTAATTTATCCTGGTGGGACCCTTAGCCACGGCTTTGAGTGTTCCGAATATATTAATACATTTCATTTAAATTATTTTAGGCAATTAAAAATAGTTTGTTTTTATTGCCTTTTTAGTTGTAGATTAGCTGTTTATTATAATTTATATTGATTGGTTTTCTATGCATAAATTAATTTATTCCCTTGTGTTGTGGCGTGAGTTTATAATTTTAATTAGAAAAATTGATCATTGCTAATATTTAATTTATTAATTATTGGCCTAAACCTGACTTTTGAATTTTTAATAATATTTAATAATTGCGTCTGCTATTTTCTGTTGCATACCTTAAATTAATTTGATTTAAACACATTGCATACTTTTGTGCAGCACTTTAAAAATAATCAACACACTTTTATACTATTCATAAATATATATATATATATATATAATATATATATATATATATATATATATATATATAATATATATATATATATATATAATATATATATATAATTTATATAATCAGTGCAATTTGTTACACTTTGGCTAATTACGAGACTTTATCTATTTTTTTTTTGGATGCAGGGCGACTCACCATTTGGCAAGCAGGAAGCCTATGTCAAACTGGAACCGCTCGGTGAAGGCTCCTATGCGACAGTCTACAAAGGATTTAGCAAGTGAGTATACAAATATATACATATATATATATATGTGTGTGTGTGTGTGTGTGTGTAGAAGAAAGTGCCCAACTGCGTGTAATAAATCAACGACTCGGCCGCATTGTGGTCCTTAAATTGGGTTGCCAAGTTAGTGGGTTAAACAAAATGATTGCTGTCGACTTGCGGACGGAGATGCCTCCCATGAATTTTGACGAGTCCACGATGACAGATTCCAGTTGGCTGGAAAGGCTTGTCAGTTTCCGAGTTGCTTGGTCTAAATCAAATGCCTTTTTAAGCAAAATATGTGACAATGCCCTCTCCGGTTTGACATTTTCTCTTGATTTATTTACAAATGTTTGCCCCAAAATTCTGTTGTTGTTCTTGTTGTTGTTGTTGCCTTACTTTATTTTTTTTTGTATTTTTGCATCCGTTTTGTCGCCCAGTTATTTGTAACCGGCTCTTTGCCGACTGTGTGCTCATTTGCCACGCGTCCGTCCCATATTTTGTGCTCTATGTCAACCCATATATACATTTATTCTATTTATATATGGAGCTGCTGGCAGGCTCATTACACAGACCCCAAACCTAGTTGCCAGTTCGCAGTTGCCAGTTGCCACACCCAGTTGCAGACTTCAGCCTCCGTTTCAGTTTCAGTTACCATGCAAATGCGGCTATCAATCAACGGCTGGCCGAGAGTCGAGAGGGAAGCTGAAAGTGGAACAGCAGGAGGAGCAGCAGTGCAGCAACAATGGGCAAAGAGAAATGAATAAAAATAATCACACAGAATATTAAATGCTCTTGCAGAGCAGAATAATCATTTATTAGATTTTTTTTGCAATCAGTAATCAGTCAGCTGCAGAAATAGCCAGGTTAACTTGGCTATTGATGCTGCTCAAGAATATATATATATATATATACATACAACCCTTATGGCTTGAAGAATATCTGCTTAAAATTATATTAACCCTGGTTAGAGTATTACCATATTTTGCAGCCCTTTTTCCATTGTTATTGTTGTTGGGTGGATTTCTCAATTGTTTGTTTGACTTTTTGGATTCGTTCGCACTTTTTTAAGAATTCTGTTTTTTTGTTGAACTTACCCCTTTTTGTGTGTCGCTTTTCGGTCACTTGGACACAATTGAGTTGGCAACCTTTGCCAACTTGGTTGCTCTAATAAATGCCTGCTCATTTGCGCCTCGCCTTTGATTTGAACCGTGCTATGCCTCCTTTCGTCTCCGGATTTGACAAATGAGCTGGCAGCCAAGGCGACAAACAACAACAACAGCAACAAGCCTCGTCACCTTTTTGACAGCCGGCTACTTATATTTACTCGTTGGAGCACAGCTATGTTTATGATGGATGATGGATGATGGATTCTTAGGCTTCTGCTGCTGCTGCTCCTGTCAGCTGCAACTCGCCTTCGAATCTTATTTTTGCCGCCTATTTTACACAGTGATTTATTTGACAATCATTTGCACAGCTTCACAGACCAGGCCAACAGCTTGCTCCACTCACTTGGAGCGTTCTGCAACAATGGGCATTACGTGGCCAAAACCAAGAAAAGTGGTTTTCTTGCCGCACAGCATTATTTCCATTATTCGGCTTGCTCATTAGGCATGCGGAGCGAGCCACATGCGAAATGAGTTCCAATTAGCTTTGTTTATTCGGAATGCAATTAATTCGCTCCAATTTATCTGGCAAAAAAGCAAAAGGCGGGCTGAAAAGGAAACTAAGCCAAGTCAGAATGGAAATGGAAATTGGAATGCAAATAAAAATGGCGATGCATGACAACTTTTATGCTCCTGCTTTCAATTGCTGCTCCTTGCTCCTTGCTGCTCCTTGCTCCTTGCTGCTCCTTGCTCCTTGCTGCCAACTGTTTTGCTGCTTTGCTCCTTGTTAGCTGGTTACGCTCTGTTTGGCCTGCTGATTAGCATTTCATACGGAAATTTGGGTCAGTGCTTTGGCTGTTTGCTTTTTTAGCCAAGATTTATGCGCTACGCTTGCTTTTGGGCCATCTTTCACAAAGTTTGCATTTACTTTCGCCTTGACTTGGCCTGGCTTTGGATTGGTTTTGGCCTGGCTTTGGCTTTGGCTTGGTTTGCTCTCGTTTCGTGTCAATTGTTAAAGATTTCATGAATGATTTCACTTCTGTTTGCCAACCTGAACGGAGGAGCACTTGAACTTTGGCTGATTAGCATTTATTGGGTCAACTGTCGCCTGTCGACTGTCGCCTGTGTGGCGCCATCTGTCGACGCAAAGTTTTACGCTTTGAGCGCAAAACTTTTCGATCCGAAACGCTCAACTAAATCGCTATTATTTGTGCATTAACAACACCAAGTTTGGGCCAAAATCTTTCGACACGCTTGTCATAAGTATGTGGCCATATCGTATGCTTGCCACGCCCCCTCCCCCACCCTCGCACGCCCATCTACTCACTGCTGACCCAGTTCGATATTATCTAACGCTGGCGGCACTTTGTGCAGCATCTCATACATTTTTCATGGCACCCAAAAACACATTCACAAAATGTTGGAAGTTCTTGTTGTTGTTGGAGTTCTTGTTATTGTTGTTGTTGTTGTTGCTTTGCTGTTGTAATTTGCCTGAGACACTCGCCCGCAGCAGCTGTTGGTTACATGAAAGTTTCGCATGTCGCATGGCAAAGGATGTTGTCGAAGGATGTGCAAAGACATAAGCTCCTTACGGGGGGGTTGTTGGGGGGGATGGGTTATAAAACAGGGAAACGCGTGCTTTGCAACATTTGCCATCACATAAAAGGCTTAATTGATAACTTTGCATAGAATATTGCAAGTGCTTCATTTTTACAGCCAGCCAAAGGCTCATCAAAAATTCCACAAGATTTGAGGATGTTGTAAAAACCAGTTCGAAATTGCATTAACCAAAGAAAAATCGAGAGCTCAATTTACCATGAAATCGGTATACGTTTATAATAAAGTTTCGCCAAAATTGTGGCATCATTTGTGTTTAAGTAAAATAATAAAAAAAGGAAAAAAAAAACCAGCAATATTGATTTATTTATATATTTTTTGCTTAAAGTTAAAGCTTAAACTAAAATTAATATTTATTTTTAATAAATGCAATTAAGCAAAATAATAAAACGAAAAAGTAAAAAACCAGCAAAATTAATTTACTTTTATATTCTTTGCTTAAAGTTAAAGCTTAAACTAAATTTAATATTTATTTTTAATAAATTCCCATAGCACTTTTAGTTGCTTTCAATTCTAATTAGTGCTCAAGCATTTTAAGTGCATTAAGCAAACTTTAATTAAGGTAATTCTTGTCTAACTTTTGCCCTCAAGTCAGAGTCTTCTTCAAGTTAGTTTTGATTATCCATCACTCATTTTGATGGGGTTCATCCTAAGGATGTTATCAATGGCTCCTTTCGCAGCTGGCTGCTCGTTACGTGTGTCATCAACATCGTTAGCCAAACTGGCAACTGGCAACTGCCAATTAGCTGAAATCGCGACATTTGCGTTAACTGAATTAACTCTCAGCTTCGCTTTGACACAGCTCAAGTGCCCCGAGACGACGCATCCATTCCTCCGAGATTTCCTCCACTTGAGTCATAAAAAGAAACTTTTCGCAATTTTTGCCAGCACTTTGGCAAACGAATACTTAAATCAACTTGTTTATGGCCAAGATTTTGAGCTCGCTGCAAGTCCAAGTCGAAGACTTAGTCAAAGACTTAGTCGCAGTCGGCGGCGGCTCCTTTTCAATTGGAATTTACTTGTGCGAAAAGCGTCTCATAAATTTGTGGCGCCTCGCAAATAATTTAACCTAATTTGACACTTCAAATGTGCGGCGCAGGCGGAGTAGCTCAGTGAATTGTGTGTTGTGTGTGTGTGTGTTGTGTCGGTGTTGTGCCTGCCTGAATGGGTCTTATCCTAATTTAGGCATTTGCGGCGTATTTTTTCTGGGCTCGTTATGTCCTGTCAAGGACAATGAGACGGCGGCGGCAAACTGCCTAACTGCCTCGGGGGGAGGAGGGATTTGTTTTTCTGACTGAGTGTCGCTTAATGTCTTTTATTAATTTGTGGCCAACAGATTAACCTACCAGCGTGTTGCACTGAAGGAGATCCGTCTGCAGGAGGAGGAGGGCGCTCCGTTTACGGCCATTCGTGAGGCGTCGCTGCTCAAAGAACTGAAACACAGCAACATTGTCACCCTGCACGACATTGTGCACACCCGCGAGACGCTGACCTTTGTCTTTGAATATGTGGTAAGATCAGAGAGACCAGAGTTCACAGATCAAGCATCATCAACTTTTACAACTGTTGCAGAATACCGATCTGTCGCAGTATATGGAGAAGCATCCGGGTGGCCTGGATCATCGCAATGTGCGCCTGTTCCTTTTCCAGCTACTGCGCGGCCTCTCCTACTGCCACAAGCGTCGTGTCCTGCATCGCGATGTGAAGCCACAGAATCTGCTAATCAGCGACTGTGGCGAACTGAAGCTTGCCGATTTCGGATTGGCCCGTGCCAAAAGTGTACCAAGCCATACGTATTCCCACGAGGTGGTCACGTTATGGTATCGTCCACCAGGTGAGTTCGCCAAGAAAATCTGCAAATTCTTTTTAGTTTTTTTTAAAGTGAATTTAAAATTTTGTTAACTTTTTTAGTTTAGAACAAAAATCGCTTTTATTAATTCAAAATTCAACTTAAATAAATTTCAATTTTAGCAAGCATTTAAAAACAGAGCCAAATTTTAAAACACTTTTTGAACAAAAATGCAATCTAAAAACTGGCAAAATTATGAAATGCATTTTTTTTTTTGATTTGTCTTTCAATTTCAATTTCATATTAAATATTTTCCATTAGGGAGAGAGCAAAAAGCTGATTAATTTTAATAGCTTTTCTATATAGAAAGCGCCCAAATGGGTAAACAATTCACTTTGGTTTTTCATTCAGCTTTTTGTTGTTCCTTCATGCAAAATTCCCATCAAATTGCAGCATTAAAAAACAAAGTGAAGCGAGAATAAAGTTAATTTTTTTAATATGCAATTCCCTCTTGATATGAACAGTTGAGCTGGGCAGGCACTGCTCCTTGCTGCTTACTGCTGTTTTTGCTAGAGGTTGTGTGTCCTGGTCCTGGTCCTGGTCCCTGAACCCAGACCTCAACTGGCTAGTCAAAGCATGTTAAACAAATTTAATCTGCACTTCTTAGCAGACGAGCAGAGCTCTGCTGACCAGCAGAACGAGCAGCAGGAGGAGATGAGCACAATCCGAAACCAAAGCGGATGTGGTTGGGAGTGGGGGCGGGGGCGTGTGATGGTGCAACGCTTTTTGTCTGTGTGCACACACAAAACTTTGTTAGACTGCTGCATGCACCAGCTGAAAGAAGCGTTAAGACGACTCCAGCACAATCCTCGTCCTGTCTGTCGACTCTGCCTGCCTGTCAGTCAGTCAGTCAGTCAGTCAGTGTGTCATGCTGTCATTCCATGTGGCTGCCTGGCTGCTTGGCTTCCGGGCAGCACATCTCTGTTTATTTATTTAAAATTGCAATTTATTTTCATAGAAAAAAAAAAGAGTTTGCATTTACCTAACGAGAAGCAACCATCTCATTCCGCTTACCATTTTTTACCGTTAGATGTCCTGCTGGGCAGCACGGAGTACTCAACGTCGCTGGACATGTGGGGAGTGGGCTGTATATTTGTTGAGATGGTCACCGGCATGCCGACATTCCCGGGCATACGTGACACGTACGATCAGCTGGATAAGATATTCAAATTGCTCGGCACGCCCACCGAGGATACGTGGGCGGGCTGCACACACTTCCCCGGCTACAAACCGCACAAGTTGGGTGAGTAATTTGCCAAGTGTTGCCCTATTTTTGGGGTTCGTCTTATTTATTTATTTTTTTTTGTATATTTTGTCAGGTTTCTATCGGCCACGCAAACTGGGTCACAATTTTCCACGGCTGTACGACATCAACGAGGGCGAAACGATAGCGAACGCGTTCCTGCAACTGAATCCCGAGCAGCGCATCGGCGCCGATGATGCACTGCTTCATCCCTACTTTGCGCAATTGCCAAAGAAACTCTACGAATTGCCAGACGGTAAATTGAAATTAAAATTTAAATTAAACATTTATAAACTTGTTTTAAATTACATATGCAATGCCTGCCGCATTGAGTCTGCCCAACAACAACATAAAAACAAATCCAATTTAATTTGCAACCATGCGAAATGTTTGTACTTGGCTCAGACTGCAGGCGGTCTTTAGGCCCTCAAATTGAACAACAACAATTCCAAACAACTCATTTAAGTTTGGCGACAAAACTTGGCCTTTTGTTTTGGTTTGTTCTCTCTTGTTGCCTGTTTAACTAATGTTTGCCTTGCCTCACCAGTTAACAGTAATTACACTTTTTTTTTATTTGTCTGCTTGCCCCGCGAGGGCTTAAAAGTTTTTTTTTGCAACAAGTCGCAAGTAATTTTGTAGCTGCAGCGCAACTAGTTAATTTCTCCCAAGCCACACACAAAAAAATATAAATGAAAAAATCATTCACTAAGGTGAGCAGAGACAGGCAAAGAGAAGGGAAGAGGGAAGTGAAGGGATTTTCCTTCATTGCAACATTTGTTATTTTGTCTACTGGAATTTTATTCCTTTTTTTTAGTTCAACATTTAATATATATTTATTATTTTATTCAGCTAGCAAAAGGATGTAAAAATAAAAGTTATGTTAAAGGAATTTTTTTTTTAGCTCATTTCATGGCAGTAAAAATAGTTTAAGTCATAAACTTTAATTTATTTAGCTATAAATATTTATAGATAAAACTAAATTTTATATATCTCTCTGCCAAATTTATTCTTGATCTGTTTTTTTTTTATGGTCCCTTCTTCAGTTAAATATTTTTAGCCATTTATTAAAGTTTGTCAACCACAAATCACACGATTAAATCCCAAGTTTAAATCTGTTTCAAGCATCTTGCTGTGTGGCATTAATTAGACTTAAGAATGTCTGCTGGCGATTTGCAAATGTAAATGGAAAACATTTAAGCCAAAAGCAGCATTCGTTGCAAAGTAGACAAAAACTGTGGCACAAACCGAAACCGAACCGCATCGAACTTTGCAATTTGCCAAATGCATTCATTGCATCGTTTCGTTTACAAAAGGATCCCAGAGGAGGTTTATCCTGTGCAACTGGCACGTAATGAATGCAACGTGAATGGTGGTTGCTGCCACCACTGCCACTTGAGCTGTGCCCCAGCAGCAGAGCGCCCAAATAATGTCTATTTAATGGGTGGTCAGCTTAAAATGTGATTAACGATGATTTGTGTACACATCAAGTTTGCGGAGTATTTACAAACTGGCAAATATGCTAATTTTTATAAAAATTAAATCAGTGCTCACAGGTTGACTCATTAGGGGTGCAGACCCTCTTCTCCCTCCTCTCTCCATCAGCTGTTGTTTGCGCAGTTCCCTCTTCATCTATACCTCTCTCTCTTTTCCACTGAACTCAAAATCAATTAAAATGCAACTAATGCGCAGCATTTGTCATGGATGGGAAAACCGCTGGAAACAGCCGGAAAAGGTCAATGTACAGACAGAGCCCTAAAAACCGCAGCCCGCGCAGCGTGTGAGCCTTGTGGTTGAGGGGGTGAGAGAATGCAGGGATGGTGTTGGCTGGCAGCTATTATAAAATATAATTTACATTGCATTTTAATTGTCAGAGTTGGTTGCTAGTAAATTAATTTATGGCCCCCAACAAAATTGCTCTCATAATTTGAAGTTTTTAATTAAAAATGTCGGGCACTCATCGTAATAATGATATTTATATTGATAATGATAATGATAATGATATGCTATTTTACCTGTTTTTTTTTTGCAATTTACAGAAACCTCAATTTTCACGGTGGAAGGCGTGCAGCTGTATCAGGAGCCGAATCGGCAGAATAAATGAAAATTAAAGCAGGTCCTCTCAGTGGATGGCGTACGTTTCTATTGTTAGACCCAAGACACCCGATCTACACAAAATCAGCCCATCCCAGCAACAACCCAGCAAACTGAAACATCCCACAAAAAACAAAAAAAAAAAACACCTCAGCAGCAGCAGAAAATGCAACAACTAAAACAATTCGCAGCCATAAAGTGGAAATTGTACGAAATGGAATATTCTGAAAAGATTTTAGTTCGATTTCAAATTAGAATTGAGGAAGAGGGGGCAGAGACAGCAGCAGCAGCAGCATTTCAGTCAAATTCGTGCCTGGGCATATTAGTTAGTGATTATTTACCTATGCTATATATATATATAAATATTATAAAATATATATATTTATATATATATATATATTCAACGTCATCGTCTTCTTTAGAGCCTTGTCATTAAGGATACTCAGCTTAGTCAAATTTCGTTGGAAACCGAAGCACAGACTTTTTCTACATACAAATATATATATATATATATGTATTTTTATTAAAAATTTAGGCTTTAAGCTAAATTCAATAATTTCTGAGTGTGTGTGACAAGTTTGTTGTGCAAGTATTTTTTTCCTTTTTTTCTAATTTAAGATCTATTTTTGTGTTATTGCGTGCTGTCTGTTTATATATTGAAAACCAGAGTGTCCAAATATGAATATATATGATAGGACCCCTACAGACTAGGGAATATTATAATAATGAGATTCCCCAAAAGTAAAACATTTAACTAAACTCAAATTGATTCACTCAAATTACAAAATGTATTTTAAGTAGTTTCATCAATCTGCGCATGAGACAAGTTCAAAGTTCCCATAAAGGTTATTATTCAAATGCTGTCTAGAAATACTTGACGGAAGCATTATCAGATCCTATTAAACATTTATGAATGTGTTTTTTTTCTTGCTTCGACCAACTATAAATCATTTAATATATTTTTTTGCTGAATATGTCTGCAAAGGGTATTCAATCGTCGGCACGCCGATTTTTTTTTCATTTATATTCTATATTATTATTTTTAAAAAAAAAATTCTTTGTCTTGTAAAAAGAGAAAAGAGAAAAAACTTTGCCGCGCTGTTTAAGTGATACATTTTTAATTATTATTAATTAAAATACAAATAATAAATGAATTTATGTATAAAGCAAACAATTAAAAGAGAAAAAAAAGCAAATAAACTTAAATCATTTATACCATATAATTTTCATTTGTTTTTTTTATTATTTTCCGTTTTATTTCTTTTGCTTTTAGCCGTATTATGATTTCAATGTCTCTCAACTATTTGAAATCGAACAAATTTTCAACAGAATATGTAAAATTAAAATTGCAATCACTGAAAGCTGTCCAAGTTGTAACTTAAGAAGAAACCGCCCGGGGAGGGGGCGTGAGAGAGGTAACTCTACCCAGAGACTTAAAGAATAATTCATACAAATACAATAAATAACAAATTTTTGATGCAATTTGAAACGAATAGTTAAACAATTAAATTAGATTTGAAAAGTAGTGAGAAAAGTTTTAGCAACAGCAAATAAATTCTAAATAAATAATAGTCAAACAAACTAAAACTAAAACTAAAACTAAACATTAAAAATAACCTAACCAAGTATTTTACATAGATTCGTAGTCAAATGAAATCCAATCAATCCATTTCCATGTTTCATGAAACGTTACGCAACACTAAAGATGAGGGGACACTACTCGAGAAAAGTAGGAGGAGGAGGAGAAGAGAAAAACGAAAAATTAACAAAATGTGCAAAACTGAAATCAAAGACACTTCAAATGGTTTTAAAACAAAGTAAATGAATCAAAACTATATATTGACGTGTGGAAGTGAAAAAAAACTAAAAATAAACTTAGAAAAAAATATATTAAAAATTAATTACTTAAATCAATGCTAAACTTGTGGCAAACACATCGCCCAAAAACTTTTATGACGAAATCCAAAAGAAGAAAACGATATCAAGAACATAAACTAATCGAGATTAGAATAAATTTGAATGAATATATAGAAGACAGTGTCAAATATGAATGAATATTCTTAAAAGAAATATTTATAGAAATACACAGAATCGCTCCAAAGCACTGCAGGGGCTTATCAACACTGGCATGCAGGCGTGTGCATTAACTTTTTGCAGTAACTGTTTGACGCGTTCGACGTTTTTAAAAACGCAAGAAGAAAAAAAACAAAAATAACAATATTATATTTTATAGTAGAAGTAAAAGTGAACTTGAACATTTAAATGAAAATGAAAGCATTAAACTAAATAACAAAAAAATAAAAAACAATTTAATGAGAAAACTTTTTCTGTGATTTATGAAAAAAGTATGCAAAACCTAAGGCGAGAATATGCAGAATAAAAACAATTTAAACATACGAATATATTAAAAATAAACCAAAGAAAAAGCAGAAAGCAAAAAAATCTAAACAACAACACAAAAATTAAGCACTTTTAGAGCAAAAAAAAAAAAAAAGAAAGAAAATTAGATGCTGAGCCAAAACGAAATTGTTTAGAATTATTTGCTAGCAAAAATCGGATAGAAGCCAAAAATCAACAAATTGCACGCACTTAAAAAAAAAGATATGCAAAGAAATTGCAAAGTTTATAATTCTCAGCACTTACTCGTATAAACATTTCGTATTGTTTGCAATTTGTTTTGACTTATACGAGAGCTCACACTGAGTCCAAAAAAAAAAACAACTTGGTAACATTTGCAAGTAAACACGAGCAGGAAACACACACAGAACAAGAAGAAGCAGAAGCAGAAACAGAAGCTAAAAATGATGATGAAGATGAAACTGTAACGAGCAAAATTGCAATTCACTTTTCGCACTTTTCCCATCCCAAGGTTACGTCCATAGTTTATAAGCCAATGAGCCAATGAACAAATCGAACGAATCGAAAAAGAGAAAGACAAAAATAAAATAATGATGTGAGCTAATTTCATTTAGCAACTAATTTGATCAGAATTGGATCAGCATATGATGATTTTTGTGTTAAGCATTGAGTATTGAGTTCTGGAAGAGCATCAGTTATATATGTATGTATGTATGTGCTTACATCTGTATGAATGTATTTTACTGCTACCTTAATGTATGTGTAAAACTTGTTTTCATTGCACCACACACAAATTCGAATTGAAGAATAACTTTACAAGCATTAAGCTAAAGTATATTAAACTAAAGTAATCCCACAACAATGGTAATACTCTAAGAATGTTTTTAGCTGAACGTGTCTCTAGTTGTATTCAAATAGTAGCTAAGCGGTCTGGGTTCCCGCAGTGAACCCGCTGGAACGAAAGGTAAAAAAAAAAAAAAAAACCAACAACAAGAAGAAGAATCTCGAAACTCAAAACTCGAAGAGAGAAGAAGACGAAGAAGAAGAATAACTAAATTATTTTTAATGCATTGAATTTGTCGTAAATATTTAACGTACCTTTGTTAAAAACAAAACAAAAAAATTACAAATATATAAATATAAATCTATTAACACACAAGACGCAAGCAAAAAGTCGATAGAAATTATAAATACAAATATATATTTGAGTTCTCTCGCAGAATGCTGTTGAGATGTGTAGTTTTTATGTTAAAAATCTAAGCATTTTTTGTATAGTTAAAAATGGCAATTTGGTTAAACTCACTCACGCACTGCCTCCCCCCGGCCACGCCCCTGCAAAGGGATGGGGGGAACAGTAAGCGATAAAATGAGATTAAATTGAAAACCAAAGTTTTTTTGTAAATATCTGTAGTTGATTTCTAAGTAGCAAAAAAAAAAATGAGGCGGAAAAGAAAGAACCCAAAAACTGAATGTTTATGATTTAATAACAATTGAATAATGAATGGCAACTAAATACAATTTGAATAAGTTCAACATGTACAATAATTTAATATTAAATAAAATGCAAGAAAACCAAACAAAAATTCAAATAGAAAATGCACGTTTTATTCTTTTTTCCATCCACAGAGCAGCTGTGCCATTATTTTTATTTAAATAGATATATACCGATTATATATATGCGATGACACAGTTTGGAATTCGAGGCTGCCAACCGCAGACGTGATGAATGTTTTTCATAAAAACACATAAATAACAATCTAAAATAATCATTTTTGATGACAAGAAATAAAACAGTTGGCACAGTAAATAATAATTAACTCATTAGATTTGGCCTGGCAATTCAAATGCTTCTCTCAATAAAACGGAGTATATATATACTATATAAAAAAAATCCCATTCTCATCTTTCTTTAGTACACACATAGCGGTAATTATGCAAATGATATTACCCTTTTTTTTAGCTCCGAGACATGACAGCCTCAAAACTTATTTCTATATCTTTTGCGTTTGCGTCATCGATTTGCCATTCATTCAGCTGCATGTTTGGCGGGGGACTTGTATATAGAGGAGGGAGAGGGGAGATGACGAATCAAAAGATATGACAATTTGTAGTCAAAGTCGATGATTACAATGCCTCAAAATACATAAAGGTCTTCTATCTGAATTGCTGCATCTCCGCACGACCTCGCACAGCTGGCAGAAAAAGTCAAAAGGTTTCCACAAAGCACGATGACCGACAAAAGCCTTCAGAAACCAATAAATGACAGCAACAATTTGCGCGGCTACTTTTTAAGTACAACTAAAAATGGCATAAGCCGGAAAGCTACAAGGCATTATCATCCAAAAGGTGGACTGCAAGTTACCTACACAAGCTAAATATAGAAATATATATTCGTCGTGACGGATCAATATGGATTTATCAATTTTATATATAATTGCTAGAGAGAACAATATCATTTGAAGAGCCACACAATAAATACATTCAAAACGTAATTTGCTTTATTGATCTTGCCGAGAATAGAAAGAAATCGTTTAATTAGATTGTAAATAAAAATAGTTATATAAATATTATTTAGTAGTTATATTTGTAAGCATAACTGAATAATATTTCTACAGTGACAAAGAGCAGCTTTAAGTGGATTATTATTCAAGACACACAATTGAGCTGCTCAAGAGAGTAGTCCGAAATGAGGTCTTCCCAAACACGAAGCCCAAGGGAAAAGCAACCAAGTTAGTTGCAGGTAAACAGTAGATACAAATGTATGTAGATCAGTGGCAGGTGACGCAAGTGTTGAGGCAGGTTTCGAGTGAGCAGGTGCATAATTTAAGCCGTTGACGTGCAGCGTGAACTGTTTGGGAATGGCTATAATAAGCGAGTGGGGGACAAAGAAATATGGCAAATATGGCTAATTAAGTCATCGTCTGAGTAATCAGTTTCATTATAAAATTGTATCAGGCTTTAAATAGTAATTTATTTATTTATTTGATAATTAACGGAAAAAAATGATTAATAAGAATTCCACCTATAAAAATATTTGCTTATCACTTTTGGTTGCGGTTCTATTGACAACGCCGATGAAGTCAAATGCGGGGAATTTATTGTATTGCCAAGGCGACGATCCATAATATAAACAAAAAAAAAGAGAGACTGAACCTGCAACACTAAGACAGACAGAGAGAGAGATTGTGTATGCTAGATGGCTTAACTGTTTCTCTCCCAGAGAGAGAGAGAGGATTGTGTATGTTAGATGGCATAACTGTTTCTCTCTCTCTCTTTGTCTGCCTGTCTGTTTATCTCGCAAAGCTCGCTCGGCAAGCATCGTTCGCTCAGCTTTGCTTCGTATTTGCTCAGTCACTTCGTGAATCTCGCGTTGATCGGACGCATCTTTCGCAGCAACTGTTGACGATCTTTGTTTGGCTCTGCAGACGTGTGTTCTTCGAGTGTCGAGTGTGATTTGTGTTTGTTTTTGAAGCTGTTGTTGGGTTTGTCACAATGGGCACACCTTCGTTACGCCTGGTCTTGGCGCTCACCTGTGTGCTTCACCTGGCCACAGCTCTGCAAGAGCCCCCCACAAGAGACGACTCGTCCTCCCCCAACCGTACCCAGCCGACAGCCCATTGGCGATCACATTTGCGCGGCAACTTAAGAGTGCGTTCAAACCACGAATGAGTTATTCGAGTTGATGTGTTAATTATAATCTCTTGTTTATCATTTGTATAGCATTCAAATGCTTTAAGTGCCACGCCCACACAGCACACAGAGATGAAGGAGTTGATGAACAATTTGCACGATCGCGTCAGCCTCTTGGCGACCTTGGATGAGGACCAGCGAAATCGTCTGGAAGTCATCGATAAGAAGTGAGTGGAAAGACCTAAAATTTCGAATTTTAAAAGTTGACGACAATGGAACTTTTGGCATTGTGGGGATTTATATATATATATATATACGAGTATATATATATATGTACAATATTGACGAACAGGTTTTACACGCATCCCAAAAAAACCTACCGAAAAACCGGTAAAAATAAGTCAAAAATTACGTTTCTTGATTTATTTCAGCAATATGCTTCCCTGAAGATGAGCCGCGGGCGTAATTAGCTGTTAAGTAACGCCCAATTGTGCCCCAAAGATAAACAGCTGCCAATTTATGTTTAGTCTGTTTCTATTTGATTAATTTATTCCTCTCTTTTTTGGCGAATATTTCGCACATAATGAATCTGGTTTTTTTTGCCAATAAATTATTGTTTGTTTATCCAAACGGTAAATGGTATACAGAAACGGGTTCAAAGAACAATGTAAATTTAGTCAGAAAAGGAATTTAAGTAAATAAAATATATATATATAAGTAGCTGGAATATATAGATATTAAGTAGAAAATATAAAGATATTTAAGTAGAAAACAGATTTAAATATTTTTTATATTTGAATTCACATCTTAAGGGAAATTTGAGTCAATAATTTACGGCTTAACTGCGATGATCTCATGCTAAAATCGATTTTTCCCTTATTGTTGGATTCCCACGAAATGAAATCAATTTTAATTAGTAAATTCAACTTTTTGCAGGATTGATAATCTGTCGGATAGCAGTACGGGTCGCATGGAATCTCTGAAGGCGCAACAGATGAATTTCCAGCATCGCTTGGACAGCTTCGAGCACATTCAGCGATTGGTTCGCAGCACATTGGATGAGATGAAAGGTGAAACCGATAATTTTACGGGATCACGTTCAGTCCGACTGAAGAAATACAAGCAAAAGAATCAAGACAGATTGTTGGGTATTGAAATTCAGTAATTGATGTTGTCTTTTTTAATTGTTGTGGCTTTGCTTGTTGTTTTGGTTTCCAGCTGAGTGATGAGATAATATCCCCAATTAATTTCTTGTTATTCCACACAGAACTGTCACGGCAGGTGCGTTCGGCGGAGCCACAGGAGTCACAATATGTGGCACAGAATATGGCCACACTTTTCAACCTTCAGCCCAATCAGCCCAATCAACCCAGTCAACCCAGTCAATCCAATCAACCCACTCAAAGCTCTGCTTCCAATGGCACTCAAGCTGATGTCTCCAGTCGCCTGGATGCCTTGGCCACCTTCTTGGTCTCTGTGGCCTACAATGTGCGCGAAACACAAGAGAATGTGGGCAGACTGGTCCAGAACACCAAGTAAGTGGAGAAAGAAGTCGTTTAACTACTCCGAACTGAGAACTGAGAACTGACTCTAGAAACATGCATTCCATTTTAGCCATTACAGTTTGCAAGACACAATCCAAAAAGTGGTTAGAATTTATTTTGAATAGGGTTTTTCCTCTAGACTGATTCTGCTTGCAAGACAGAAAATATTTTTTTTAAATTTATGTGTCTAATTATTTTTTATAATTTATGGGATTAGAGATGTCTTCGCTCTGCGAGTATAAATAAATTTATTTCTTTAAAAATATCTTTTAAATTTATTAAAATTCTTGATTTTTCCCCAACAGCAACATCAAACGTCGCCTCTCGAATCGCAACAGGCCTCAATCGGCTGTGCTGCCGCAGCAAGGAGGAGGAGGAGGTGGTTCCTCAGTCGGCTACGAGGAGCATCCGACTAGCTGCCAGCAATCCTATTTGGCAGTCAAGGGCATTCTGAAGCTGCAGCTGACAGCGGAGAGCGATCCCTTCTATGTGCCCTGCGAGGATGATGGCTGGACGCTGATCATGAATCGTTCCGCAGATGACATCAGCTTCGAGCGCAGCTGGCTGGACTACAAGGAGGGCTTTGGCAATCTGGCCGGTGACTTCTTTATTGGCCTGGACAAGCTGCACGCGTTGACGGCATCCTCGTTGCACGAACTGCGCATTTGGCTGCAGGACTTCGAGGGGAATGTGGCCGTCGCTGGCTACGATTCGTTTGCCATAAGCGGGGAGAGGGAACACTTCGCTCTGAGCTTGCTGGGCAAGTTCCAGTCGCAATTGAAGCCTTCGGCTGGCGATTCTCTCAGTTATCACGCCGGCTCAAAGTTCAGCACGTTCGATAACGATAACGATGGCTGCTTGGAATGCAACTGTGCGCAGCGGCACAAGGGCGCCGGCTGGTTCAACTCCTGCGGCACCAGCAACCTGTTCGGCGCCTACCACAACAAGAGTCCCGAGAGCGCCGGCGAGTCGGGCATCTATTGGGACACGTTCCAGGGCAAGGATTACTCCTTGCGTCGCGTCAAAATGCTCATACGCCCCTTGGCCCAGGACGAGGCCAGACACTAAGCTTCGAACCCACCTCGCCTTGTCCACCAACTGCCATACGTCAGGGAAGCAATGCGCTACAAAACTAACCATATTCAAATGCATATATATATATATATATATATATATATCTTACATATATATGTATGCCTGATTAATCCCCTTCGATGTGCGTTCACTTTGCATTTTAACTGTAGCTTTTAAGATCCCTTTCCGCATTATCTTTAGTGTACGCATACTGCTGCTCAGCACTGTGTATTTATGGAAAATTATTTAATACCTTAGTGAATAAAGCTGCTACTTGCTACACTCAAAAAAATATATATTAAATTTGTTTTCTATCTGCTGTAAAATTACTGATTCAAATTGAATTTTATATTTTTAAATATTCAGTTTAATGACTCAGCATTATTTGATTTTTACGGTTGAAGAGTCTGATGAACGTTCTCAAAAGTTTTTTCCAGTGCATTGATATTCGTGCCCACTTTCCAGTTGTGCGTCAGTTGGGTTAGTCTAAACGATTAATCGGCTAATCGATCGATTAGCGAAACGCGATTGTTTGCAGCATGCAACATGCAACATGCAACGTGCAATCGTTGCACTATTTAGGCCAAGTCTCAGTAGGAGTTGGGCTCAATCTGCTCTCGCAATATGGCTAAAATGGTGCTCTACTACTGGCTGCCCATCCTCTTAGGACAGATCTGGGAACTGCATGCGCTCAGTCTGAGTGCGCTGAGCAAACAGAGCAGCATCTTTTATCAAGGCACACAAGAGGATTTGGGACTGGAGCAAGTGGAGCAGCTGACAAGTGTGGACTCCGTCAAGCTGATTGTGCACGGATTTCTTGGCTCTCGCAGTCACAGCTCCATAATCCCGCTACGAAATGGTGGGACTGATCTCCTCCATTTGTATTTGTGTGTCTTCTCCAATCCCATTTGATTTTTTTTGGTAGCTTACATGGCGCAGGGATTTGAGAATGTTCTGATTGCTGACTGGTCGCCAGCTGCCAATTTGGATTATGCTAGTTCTCGTCGTGCTGTGGCCTCGGTCGCTCTGGTGCTGGCCAAGGAGCTCGAGCAGTTTCTCTCCCGGCACAACGTCTCACACGAAGTGGTTCACGTTATAGGCCATAGTCTGGGCGCCCACATCGCTGGTCGCATTGGAAACTACTTTAATGGGAGTTTGGGTCGCGTGACTGGCTTGGATCCAGCGTTGCCTCTCTTCACGCCCCGCTCCGGGGATGGGTTACAGCCAAATGCTGCTCGCTTTGTGGATGTCATCCACACGGATTATCCGGTATTTGGCGATCTGACGCCTCGTGGAACTGTCGATTTCTATGCCAACTTTGGACACACACCACAGCCGGGCTGTGAAGAGGTGGATTTGCTGGTGGCCAGTAAGCTTATTCTCGAGGCGTGTAAGTGCTGCAGCTAAGCTCAGTTGTAACTCATCTCAATCTCATCTGGATCTTGCAGATAGCTGCAGTCACAACCGCGCCGTGCTCTTCTATGCGGAGTCCATTGGGATGCCCAAGAGTTTTCCGGCTATTGGCTGCGGTTGGAGGGCGATCAAAGGCAAAAGCAGCTGTTCGAAGGGACATTCCCTTCCCGTATCCGTTGCCAATATGAATGATGACCAGATGGTTTATATGGGCGAGCAGGTGACACACAGGTCTGTAATATAAATGTTGTTGTCACAATGCAAAATTTGATCAAATATTGTTTTTTGCTAGCGCCACCTCTTATTATTATTTGGAAACGAATGCAGAGCCACCTTTCGGTCAAGGCATTAACGCCAAGTTTGTATAAATGACATGCAAATCAGAGCTAGGGAGTAGTTTGAAATTAATTAAACAATAGATGGCGCACATATGCTATGTATCAAGCAGCTTTTGCTTGACAGCAATCCCAACAAATGTTAGCTGTCAAAAGCATAATGTGTTGGCGTAAACAAATTTTAATTGAATAAAGCTTAGCTTAGACCATTTTGACCTAAGGCATATGGAGCGAGCAAATATTAAAATAATTTACAAATATATAGAAAATTAATCAAACAAGAAAACAATAATTAATAAAAGTTTAAGCATTAAAAGATATATTTGCTTCAATACTTGAATGGTTCTTTGATGCCCTCAATTTCAATTTTGAAGTCCTTAAAGTGCAGTTTTATGGATGGAGTGCAATTTGAATGCGTTTAGTCTGCTTAGTGATCGTACCGAATGCTTCATGTCATGTACATGCCTGAGTTCTAGCAGCGTGGATGCCCCTATAAGTATGCCGCGTTTTTTTTGCTTGAAAATAATTTAGCCTGTTCAGCAACCGTATTTGTGTAATTGGTGCGTGCACATGATATGCTAGTCTGCAGATTTTAAGGAAAACCGTTTAGAATTAAAATATTTCCCATTTAAAATAAGAAAACACCGTTATTGGTAAAATAAGAGTTTTTTTTTAAATTTGATTTGTGTGTGTTTTTACAACTGACGTAATTTCGAGAGTAGTCCATATTCTCTACGAATTTAGATAGGTATTGCTTATTATAGTATTGTTTGCAATACTTTGTTGAGGAGGGCAGATCATATTTTGAGTCCTCAATAGCTCCTTGATTGCGCCGACAATCGTATATCCAATCGTCAATTGTCTGCTATATGGAATATGATATGTATAAAGAAGAGTATTTCATTGATCATAAGGATCATTATAGAAGAGACAGATGAAAATTCTCTGGGTGATTTTCTTTAAAATTTAGATATGGGCAGTTGAGCTCCGATCTGCAAGAGCAGATTTTCTTTCTTTCTTCCGCTAAGAAAGTCATTTCTTATTTTTTAATCAAAAAACACGTTTCATATATTAAGAGTTTTAATGAAAAGTTTGCTTATGTTTCTGGTAAGCTCCTCTGAAATTAAGTCTTGAAAATATATCGAAACCGATTTTCTTTTGGCAATCCTAAGTATGCCTCTAAGTAAAGTTAAGATATTGACCATTGGCTGCAGAGGTGCCTGGTCCAAGAACTCTGAATGAGCGCACAATCGAGCAACCTGCTAGTTATTTATGGGCCAATAACTTAGGAACAAAACGCTCATCTACATTTAATGGCGATAATTTTTGACGCAATTTGAGAAACACACGCAGCGGCAGTCGCTGCGGTCCACAGACCTCCGCGTCTTGGCCTAAACGAGAAACCAAGAAGCTAACCGCAGAGCAGATAACACAAAACACTTGACACCTTTGCGAGCCTTCAGGCAGCACCAGCGACTCCAGAATGCGTGAGGTAAGGAGAGCCGGCACCTGGGGCAACCTCAGAGGCAGAGCAGCGCTCGAGACGAGAGCGGAGCACAATGAAAATGTGGAAAGAAACAAATAAACGCAGCGATCGTAAATTTACAATAAAAAGATGCGAGTCAAGCTGGTTCTGCGTGGAAGTGTGGGGGGCATTGGGAAGAGGGTAGCAAGTTGTAAATTTGAGGATTTCGAGATGGCAACAGCTGGCGGCTTCTACGGCATTCCAGTGCTCTGCTCTGTGTGAGTGGTGGGTGGCAGATAGCTTCCACGGCTTCACTCTCGACTCGTTGCGTTCTAATTCATTGCCTCACCGGACAGTTGGTAAGCGAGTGCTTGGACTCAATTGTGTGTGTAGTGTAGTGTAGTGTACACTGCACAACACAAATCGATTTCAGGCTTCATTAGAGCCACATACATAGCGCACAGGAAACTCCCGCACTTTGCTCTATGCTTTTCTTTTGTTTAACCTGACCACCCCCGCCCGCCCGCTCTCTTTCTATCTCAGCAAACACAAATGCGTAAAACTGCCGCTCAGCTCCCCTGCTGTCTAAATGCCCCGTTGCCCCCACCCTTGATTAAGTAAACTGATGCGCTATGCTCGGTCAAGCAGCGAGTTGTTGTTGCTGTTGTTGTTGTTGTTGCTTTTGCTCTCAGCATATCGCAAACGTTCTCATTTTTCCCATTTCCCTTCATTCCATTTCATTTCCATCTACAATTTTTGTCGTTTAACGTTTTTTTTTTCAGTTTTTGTCTTTGTTTTTCCACCTTTTTGTGTATTTGTGTCATGCGTCGGTTTTTTGCTGCTCTTTGCTGCTTCTTCTGTTTGCTGTTTACTGTTGGTTTTTGCTTTTTGTTTTAGTTTCTGTCGCTGCTTGGCTTTAATTTCTGTTTGCTGAGAAAGGAAAACAGAGACAAAAAAAAAAAGAGTTATTGACTTTATAGCATCGATTGGGCTCACAGCGGGGCCTTCAAATTGTTCCGCTCCAATTCGGTTAGCAAAGGGCAAAAAAGAATGCCAAAGAATTGTGATCAATATTGCAACTTAAATGGAGTTAACAATTAAATTTAAATTTCTCTAATTTTTATCTTCAACTTTGCTCAATTGTTAATTTTTTCATTAGCAAAAAATGCACATATATTTTTTTAATTTTACTGCTAAATTCCCTTTTCACTGCTTGCTGCATTTAAATTATATAATTCCTCAACTGTTTTGACACATTTCTTAATGGCACTTCACACACTCTGATACACACAAGCACACACACACACACACACACATACACAGAGGCACACACATGGCAGAAGCGAACAAATGCAAAGGCAAAGTGAAGCAGACAAGAAGAGAAATGATATTGTAATTGGCAATCGCTGTCGTGCATAAATCACATGCATAAATTCAACCTACGGACATTTTGAAGCGACACCAACGCGTTCTTCAAACACCCTCCCCCACCCCCCGCCCCCCTTGGTCTTTGTCCCTCCACAAGCACAAAGCACAGTCCGTGCTCGTCCTCGTTGCGGTCGTTAGTTGAAGTCAATGTTGATATCCAATTGGAAAATTTTTCATTAACTAATTGAACATTTTATGGCAACTCGGGTCGCACAGCAACTTGTATAGTTGGCACCAAGAAAGAGCCAATATTGATGACAAACATAGACAGCGTAAACGGGCGGAGGAGTTTCACCTTCCCCCCTGCTGCAGGCAGCCTAATCTGCAGGCAGGCTAAAACAACAAAAAAAAAACATGAAAAGAGGCCATGGCAAAAAGCAGACGTGGCCAGAACATGAAAGGACATTGGCCCAAATGGACAAACAATGAGATGTTTGTGTGTGTGTGGTGTGCCTTCAAATAATTTACGAGGACACGCTTTGCTCGAACTGCCCTCGCAGCGACGCAGGACTAGTCGTGGGTAACACACACAAACACACACACACAAATTTGCATAACTGTCTGCGTTGGTGGACTGGCGTCGTTTTGTCCTGGCGGATATTAAACATTAGCGCGTGCTGGACAGCACATCAGAACCCCCTCCACCTTCCACCCTCCACCCTCCACTCCACCCCTTCCACTTTGCTCACTGCAAGAAACCCCAAATATAATTAAGGTGAAAATTGCTGTCGACACGCAAACTGCAAAGCCAAAGCAGGCAATAAGCCACAAACAGCCAAACACAGCCAAACAACTCGGAATTTTTATTTTGGCTTTGAGAAATGACCAAAAAAAGAGCAGCTGATAAGAAGCGAAGAGCAGTCAACGAAAATAAAAAAAAAGAAGTAAATAAATAAGTAAAATAAACTCACACAGAAACTGACCGATTGCCGACAAATGACTAATGAAACCTATTAGCCCTGTGACAGATGAGAGACTCCGTCAGCGTCTGGGTTCACCTTCGAATCAGAGTCTGTGTCCGAGTCGTAGTCGGACTTGGAGTCTGTTGCCTCCATCGGCTTCAGATGATGGATAAGCTCATTAAACTGAGCCATAGCCTGAGCTGCAGGCGACCAGATTGGCTGACTGCATTTTGGGATTTGTTTTGGTAGCTGTGGCTTGGATCAACCGGTAGCCGGGTTGACGAGTTCGTTGGCGGCATTATCTATGCGGTTTCCACATATCTCTTTGACCCATTGTCTGTCACTTAATTGAAGCTGGCTGGTGGCCCCAGCCATATGTGCCATGTGTGCTCCTCTGACATTCTCTTATCGCCAACACAATTCTTCAACTATTTTCCAGTCATGGCCGAAAAGCAATTTGGCTGCCTTTAAATTCCACTCGATCAATTTGAACAGTTTTTTCAGGCTTAGAATCATCAAATTATTAATATCATTAGTTAAATTATTTGGCATTTAAATTGGCAAAACCAGCTTTTGCTTAAGGGCAGAAATCTTTTTTATGTATACCAACATATTTTTTTTTATATATAGAAATTGATATACTTTTACCTAAAACCTTTTTTTATTAAATATTTTTTATTATATTTGACACCAATGTGCGCCTTAAATTGATATCTCCAAGAAACCTACTGATTTCCAGATAAGCTCAAGCAAATATAAATTACTTTTAGCCTTAAAAAGTAATTAATTTCATCATAACTTACCCTGAATTCTTTGCATTAGTTTTTTTTTTCCAAAACCAAAATCTAATCAGAATTTCAATCGAATCGAAAATTTCCTAAGCATTTAACTGTTATTTCTTTATCAATGTTTGCCAAGTAGCCATAAAATCGATAGACACTTTTATGGAAATTTTTTCTATTTGTCATTGCTGTTATTTATTTGTTTAGTTACATTTGCTTTTGCTTTTGTTGTTGTTGTTGTTGTTTTCCTTTTTTTTATATGTCATTGTCATGTTGCCTGCGTCAGATCGTCAATTTGGGTTTGGCAAACGATTTCATTATAATTATTATTTTTGAGTCTTTTTTTTTATGATTTAATTATACGAAAATTTATTATATTATTTTGAATAGTATTTTGCAGTGCAATTATTTTTGTGCGTAGTCGCATTTATGATTTCTCCATTTTATTAGCATAAGTCAAATCAAGGCAACATATTTTGTGGGAGCTCAGATTTCACAACTGCAAAATGGAGATGATGTTTCAGCCATATGGGGGGGTTGTTAGCCTAATTAATAATACGATTGCGCTTTGATTGCCATGGGTGTTGGAGGAAGTGGGGGGGAGCAGCAGTTGTAAATTTGGAGGTGTTGTTGTAGGTGGCATGTTGGCTTTCTCCATGAAACTGCTGCCCACACTACCTGCCTGCCTGACTGGGGTTGGCTTTAATTAATTATGTAGAAAAAATTAATTTCATTTCAATTGTGCGTCTTCTTGCAGGGCGCATCATTAGCAGCTGCTCGCTGCCCGAAATTCAAGACAATGCTTACCAAATAAAAAAAAAATTAAATAAAAAACCCGCTGAGTAAGCAATGATCAAGCTTGCCCCGCATCCTCGAGCTTCAGCTGGAGCTCCAGCCACGTCCACTCGAGTGTCATATTTGAGTGGGCTCGAAGGTGATTAACGCGATCATAGAAATGATGTTTTCAAAAAAAAAAAAATATATTCCATAATGCGCGTAAGTGTGTCGGATCGTCTTCGATTCATGATGCTAACAACACCTGAAGTGGCCCCTACAAACTATCGCCCCGATCACACACACACGCACACACACACACATATATATACTGATCTGTGATCTGCCTCCATGATCATGACTCTTTCTTTCTCCATTTGCGCACGCGCTAAATGTCAAAATTGTAAAATATAAAAAATTAACTACGGGCCATTAAAAATTGCACACCGATTTTTAAAGACTCTTTCAAATATACAGCAAATTTATAGATTTTTAATTGATATCTAATTTAGCTTGTTTTCTATTAAATTAAAGTTTAGTTTGTATTTTGGTTAGCTAAAATCTTATTTTATTTTTAAATTTATGTCTTCATGTTGTGATTTTCTATTATTTTAATCTTTATTTTATTTCTTTCTCTGATTTAAATATTCTTCTATTAATATTTATAAATAAATTTATTTATTTATTTTTCACTGGTGCTTGATATATTTATATTTTTTCTTTTCTTTTTTTTCTGCTTGCATTAAAACTTGCTTCTGGTAAGTCAAAATTCAATTTTACTTTTATATTTACCTCTTTCATTTTCTGTTCTCTAATTTGATTCATCTTTATATGATTTATTTCTAAAATTGAACTGGTTTCATATTTCTTCCTCATCCTTTTACTTTTCTAGTTTTAGGCCACATTCTTAACTTCCACGAAATAAATATGGAATACATAAATTTATTTGACACTAAGTCAAAGATAAATATGAATTTTTAATTCACATATTTTATGCCTCTTTTTAATATTAACTTAAAGTGAATGATACTTTTTGGTAGGGTATGGAATTCAGCTAAGGCCGCCTGTTGTTTTGGATAGTTTTTATGTTTTTTGTTTGATGTATTTTTTATTTTTTGGTTGCTGCTGCTGCTCTGGCTGTGACTCTAGCTGTGATTCTCTGGCAGGCACGCCCTCCACGTCTTGCCGCCCACTGGAACATGTCGAATCATTCATTGCATTGCACAGAATGTGGGCTGGCGCTGGCGGCAATACTTGGCACAGTACTCGTGCCTCAAGCCACAAGCCACAAGCCGCAAGCCGGGCCTATTGGGGTCTTCAAGGTGTTGAAAACAACGAGAATTCTGGCTTAAAGCGTTTTGTGTGCATTTGTAATTGTTAAAAGGCTCTGCTCAGTTTGCACAGTTTGCTGTTATTATTTTCTGTAACATTTAGCAAAATCATTAATAATTGTTGTTGTTGTTGTTGTTGTTGTTCTGGTTGTTGTTGGCAGCAAGCAAGCAGCAGCCACGACACAGATACGCACTTAAAAATTGTCAGACGCTGTCGCAAAACTGAGACAGAGACTCAAACTGAGACAGAGACTCAGACTGAGACTCAGACAGAGACATCGCGGCTTGTAGCCTTAGCCTTTATGGTGTTAACTTGATTAGCATTCGCATAAATTGCGATTGTTGATTGTTGCAGTTGACTTGATGCAGTTGCATCTTGACTGACATTTGCATAGAATTCGCATTTGTTTGTCACAGCTCTGATTTGGGTTAATGTTTCATTTGCCAGGTAAATGTCTCTATACTTCCAATATCTCTATAGATCTATATGCAGTTAGCTGGAAATGATATTCAGTGTGGCCTGCCCCGGAATCCGCTGAGAATTCAATTAAAATGCGTTATGCAAACAAATGATTCGATTCGATTGGATTTGATTCCATTTGTTGCGAGTGCTTTCCATAGAAGATGCGAGTAAACAAGCGATTCTGGTGAAAATCGAGAGACAATACAAATTGCAGCGTAATCTTCGAGTGCCTCCGGGGCGACAAATAAATTGAAACCAATTTTGAATACGTTGCATGTTGTCCTTTCGTTGTTATCAACAAGTGCCGCCAAGTGGAATCAATCAAGCAACTGACCCAGCCGATTCACTCGAGATACGTTTCGTATTCCTCAGAGAGTTTCTTCGGCAGCGTTTGTTGCCTGTTGTCTCGAAGCGTGACAATATTTTGGCCACAGATTCAACCGAAACGAATTGGAACTGCCTCGAGCAGGGAATGGCAGAGGCAGGAAGAGGGCAACAGGAGCCTCGGGACAGTTGAGCGTGTAATTAATCATGTGAGTTGAACGATAAGGTCACATTGGGCACCGAGTGCTGCAGTGCACCGAACAAATAAATAAATACCAAAAAACAACAGGTACTTTGTGAGCCATCGTGTGGGGCAGCGGGGCGGCTCTGGGAAAAGGGGCAGCAACCATAAATCCCTCAGATATCGCGGTACGAAAATCAATGAACAACATTTGGAAAGGGGATTGCGGGTGTGGATTACAAGGAATTTGTATATATTTATGATGAGTCTCCAAAATTGTGACATAAAAGCGCCAATATTGATACATTTCACAAATAAAAAACGACCAACAAAAAAACAATTAACAATTATTAATGAAGCGCAGAATTATTATGCGGATTTCTGCTTGTAAATGAATATTAAAATCAAATTAAAAATAAATAAAAAATGCATTTAGAATAAAGGTTACAGAATCTGTGGAGTTTGGTCGAGACTAGATATAAATTAGAATTCTGCTGGTTTCTACAAATGCTTGTCAAATCTGGCAAACTTTTTAGTAACCAAGAAGTAAGAATATTTTGATTGGCGATGATTTCTTGGCAATCTGCCGTAATCAGGTGATATATAATTACGATATTATGGCAGATAAGGCTGACACAAGTTGGCATACGTGTTTAAGACAGGCAGCGCGATGTGGCAAACAAAGCAACTGACGTGGAAAAATCAACAACAACAATGTGAAGTACACGCAACTGACATTGTCAAAAGCAGATACATTTGTAGCTGTGTGTAGGTGTGCGTGTGTGTGTGTGGCAAATTTGCACGAGGTAAATACGAGAAAGGCATACAGACAGCTAGAGAGACAGAGAGAAAGACAATGAGTGAGTGAAGTGCCCGCAACGGCAGTCAATTATCAATAGACAGACAGGCAGCTACACACACACACACACACACTCGCATGTGTGTGTGTGTGAGCTAGTAACTAACATACAGCTTTTAAGCCATTTATGGCTGGGGAGGCAGTAGCAGAATTCTTATATCGCAACTAGTCTATCTGCTGCCGTCTGCCGTCTGCCGCTTCACCTGCGTGTCATGTTTTTTTCAGCTCGTTTTTTTTTGCTGTTGTTTTTCGCTTGACTTCAATTTTCATTTTGTTGTGTGTTTTGCTGTTGTTGTTGTTATTGCCACTGCACACGCAAAACTAACCGCAATGCTTTTTACACATCGCTCTCTCTCGCTCGCTCTCTCTTGCTCGCTCACTCGCCCGTCGCAGCTGTCACTCACGCTTGCTCTCTTTTGCTCTTTGCTTCAGTCGGCAGCAGCAGCTGATTGGCTGGCCGCTGGCGACTGCGCCGCCAAACTGCTGCCATTGAGGCCACACCTCTATTGACTGCCCCATGTTTAGACAAGCGTCGCGTCGCGTCGCGTTGCGTTGCGTCGCGTGTCGCCCCCCACCCGAAAACGAACCTGAACCCGAACCCGAACCCGAACTCGAACCGCAATCCAAACACGAATCCAAAACTCGAAATGGCACCCTCTGGCCAAGCATAAAGCCAGCGAGCAGCTTTCGAAATGGACTCTGCCAGAGTTGGGGGGTTTTTGGGGGTGGTTGGTGTTGGGGTTGGGGAATTGGGGGATTGTGGTTTTTTCTTCCCATTCGGTTCCGTTTTAGTCGAAAATTAAAATGGCTTTTATGTTTGTGGCGTGCGGTGCGATAATTTTATGCATGGCTATACGGATTCAAGGAATTGCTTATGGCCACTAGACACTATATATATAAATATATATATATATATATATACATATAGGTACAAGATAGCTGATATATGTGTATATAAGGAACATTTTTAACGGTTGGTTTATCGATTTTGTGGCTAGCAACACAGCAAGTTCTTCCATTTGAAGTAGTAAAATGAAATTAGTTGGTAAATTTATGATTTTATTTTATTTTATTATAGTTGCTGGGAGAGCAGCATGTGGTATATTTAATCATCGACTGTTAACTGTTGTTATATAACAAAGTTAAGGCTTTGCAAATATTGAAATAATGAGCAAAAGGACTATTAAATGATTTATATAGTTTACTTTATTTATTTAATATATTTTTAAACTACATTTTGTATATATCTTCTATATTTAATGTTTATATTTTACTATATTAAACATTTATTTATTCAGACTTTGTTTCTTTGTGTCCGGTTGCATTTTAGAAGTAACCCAAAAACAATTCTTTAGCCATTTGGTCTATTTAATTATTTGTATAAGCCATAAGCTGGCATGTTCGCATCTTGTAAAATGTAAATATGCACAATTTAAATTCATATTGGTTTTCATATGGCATAATTTGAATACGTGTTAAACACAAATGATATACAAATTATCGCTTTATATGCATCGATGAAGTTCAAAACTAAAATGGCGAATCTGAGCAAAACCATTCAATAAAAACAACTCTCTTTCGCTCTCTATAAAGCTCCAATAAGATCAGCTTGGCGCACAGCTGAGCCCAGAGAGCATGAGAGAGTGACTGACTGATAATACGGGAGTTGTATAAGAGTGCGACGAAAAGTGATCGATAGACAAGAGAGAGCAGCAGAGCAGCGCAGACAGGGAGAGCCCATCTGGTTGTAGTGTGAGCAAAAAGTGGTTAAAACAACAAACAACAAGCGTTAAGTCAGCTAAGCAAGCAAACCATAAAGTCACTGAGCAGCAGGCGGGCAGGGGCAAGCGGGAGTGGGGGGAGGGGAGAGCTGAGTGGTAGAGGTGAGTCGGCTGAACAGCAACAGCAACAGCAAAGGTGTGCAGCAGACACAGCGGCAGAGCGGGGGAGAAGAGAGTCGCTGAGTCTGGTTAGCCAGCGGGCCAGGTATAAGTGTGTATTATCTGTGCGTATGTGTGTGTGTGTGTGTGTGTTTGTGTGTGTTTGTGTGGCCCGCTAGCTGACTGGCGAGGTTCGTCTGCGCGAAACCTTCGCTCGTCCAATCAGTACGAACTCGGTTCCCGCCAGCGAAGAGACAACAAACAGCGACGAGCGCTCGAAACTCACGAAACTTTTGTCTCCAATATTTTCGAAATTCAAACTGCAGTCGCGTATTGAGCGTCTCAAGCTAATCGAACGCAATCGCGCGCAATCTTCGAGCAGCCACAATTCAATTTCATTTGCACCATTTGAGACACAACTCTCAGCTAACTGTTATCAGTTATCACTTCTGCCACAAAATGCAACGCTAACAAAAAAAAAAACAAAACAGAGAAACGCGGAAGTGAAGAAAAGCCGCCGGCGTTTTTTGGGCTGCTCAATTTGGGGCTCAAAGGATGTGCATCGAGAAGCGTGAAATCTGAATCTGAAACAGCAGCCGAATGATTCTTAATTGTTGTTCCATTTGTAGTTGTGTGCGTGTCCGTGTGTGCGTGAGTGTGTGTGTGTGCTCACAATTTGCATACCCTTGCAAATGAATTGAATCAATTTGCACATATTCAAGAAATATATTGTAAAAATTTACAAAATCAATATTTACAAGGGCAGCAGCGATTCTCAGTTGCAGCGCCCCATTCAAAAAAAATAAAATAATAAAAAAATAAGGAGAAGAGTTCCCAGTGCCATGCAAATAAATTGAAATTATTGTTAATTATTGTGCCTTGAACTTGTCGTGACTTGTGACCTAGAAAAAAAAATAAATAATAATATTTACAAAATAATCAAAACATAGAAATTGCAAAAAAGCACAACTGCTAAATAATTTTGTAAATATATAAAATAAGAGCTGGCAAATAATTTGCGGTTTTTCATTGTGTGGCATTGATGCAAATAATTCTGCTTAAATGCATACGGATATTATAAATGGTGATCAATTTGCCACCAACAACAACTATTGGGTGATGCAGGTGAGATAATTAACAATTAAGGAAAAGAATATATATTTAATTTAAATTATGAAATAAGTAAATCACTTTAATTGTTTATCAGTGCTCGAATATTTGATATATATTATGAAATTTCGATATTAAATCATTTCGCTTTATTACTTCCCCGTTAACAATTACGTTGAGTCATCATCCCAAATTGCTGGCTAACAAAAGTGCTCGTAAAAATTGGCAATTCGCCGTAAAGCAATTACTATCCATAATAATGCCAAATGTGCTAATTAAATTCTCTTATTTTATGGCGTTTTTAATTCGAAACCATTAAAATACTTCCGCTACTCAAAAAAACAAAAAATCAAAAAAGAGGCAAATCTTTATTTATAACGTTTTTTTCCCCCCCGGCTAATTTCGCTTTCAACGCATGCAGCGATTTATAAATAAAAAACGTATTTAAACAAATTAACTTGATTATCGAGCGGATACATTTTTGATAATAATAAACAGCAGACAGCAAAACTCCGAGCTGGAGATTAACACCTCTGCCGCTGCAGGTCTCCATTCTCAGGTGCTCCGACCAGGTGTTCGGGCTGGTTCAGGTGTCTCTGGGCGATCATCAAAAGCGCATTTCACAAGTATTTTCGTAAACATTTATTTATGAAATACAATCGCATATTTGTCAAAGCGCCGACGGCAAATCGATTTGTAAATCTTGTTATCACTTGCAACAGCCACAAGGCAAATTTATGGCGTTGCAACATTTTGAGCCGTTCTTAAACAAGTCGGTCAACTCTTTTGAACTCGGAGTCGCACTTTTGAAACTCAATTGCACTCCTCCCCTCCCAAAAATAAAGTATGGAAATTGTAGCATGTTTTCTTCTGGCTCTTGTCAACAAATTGTTTATCCTCTGCCCGATTGTTGCCCAGTTCCCCTGCTCCCCCATTGTTTGAATCGCGCTTACTTGCGAGGCACTGCGTCAATATTTGTGCACAACACTTTGCCAATGCGCCAAGTGTTGTCGTTGTTAACATCGTTGTTGTTGTTGTTGTTGTTGCTTCTTGGTTCTTAGCTCTCTTGCCTGATTGTCATAGATGAGTAAAAGAGTCGTTTTTACCACCTTCAACTGGGTGGCATTAAACGAGAGGCTCTCGCATAAACCCGCATTGCGACTTCAACTGAGCCATCAACAATTGGTTGACAAACGTAAAATAAATATTAATAAAAGCAAATATTAAAAAAAGCCTATTTTTCTATTCTCTGATCTCATAATACTTACCAAAAAAAATACCTATAATAAGCATATGAATAACAATTGTTAGAAATTATTTTATTTGCTTGATAACTCGACTGTTCTTATCCTTTCTTGAGCTGTGCAATAATCTTTAATGCTTCCTTTAAGTTCTATATATAGTTAGACATTCTTTCTATTTTTAAATATATATCTTAAGTTTCATTTATATATTTCTTTTACAAGCATTGTCAATTAGCTTGCTTACAAGTTTGCTACTCGTTTTACCCATTGATAAGTTTTGCCTTACTCAACAAAGCCAACAGCAGAAAAAAAAACAGACTGCAATGGAGCAGTTTTGCTGAGTGGTAGATAAGAGGCTCAACTAGACAGTCAGTCAGTCAGTCAGTCAGTCAGTCGGACAGTCAGTGAGTGAGGTGAGTTCTCAGGAAACGACATCGTAAAAGAGCTCGCACTTTATCGTTCCGTTCCATTCCATATCCACTTCCAGTCCCGTTTCCAAGCCCCCTTCTTCAGCAAGTGTTGTTGTTGTTGTTGCTGTTGTTGGTGTTGCTGGTGTTGTTGTTGTTGTTGTTGTTGTTGTTCCGCTGTCACCATCAATACCTGCACTAATTAGGCATGTGTTGTCAAATATTTACACACGGCCGCAAAAGTACAAAGCGATGTTTGCGCCTCTTCCATGGCTGATAGCAAAAGACGAATTGTGAGTGTGTTGGGGTGGTGTGGAGGGGGTAAGTGGTATGGGGGTAGACTCTTCTTCCGTTTTCACTGATTTACCAAAAGGTAATTCCCACGACAGACTCGATTATGACGAAAACTTTCATATTTTTATGGTATTTAACACTTATAAATTAGTTTATGATTTCTTACACGGAATTGGCCAGCTAATAGACCAGATATGGCCAAGATTATGGATGTGAATATATATATATATATGCATGGTGCATGTATGTGTGTATGGAGAACCATGACTTACGAGACTCCAACTGCATGAAAAATTGAGCTAATCAAGCACATAGGCACCTGGCCTGCCAGTCTTGGCCAGTCTTTGCCAGTGGGTCTTTAGTCCGGCTTCGCTTTTGTGGTTCTCTTATTGCTGTGCTGCACTGATTAATGACCCTGGCCATTGTGCTTCAATCACAGACATCTGAGCATATGCGCAAATAATTAAATATAGATAAAAATCAGATTACTCATACGTCATGTTGGCCGCGCATTAGATGGCGTTCCGTTTTGCCCCATGTGCATGTGGCACGGTGCGTGGGGCGTGGTGCTGTCAACGGCTAACCAACGATTTATGCAAATTGAACATAAAATGCAACAAAACTTTTTGCGATTCAGCATTGCCAATTTGTCAATTCTCCTAATATGCGTTCGAATTTCGAGTTTTTAGTTTGGACTACACAATAATTGCTATCAATAAAACATATTTGAATTGGCAAACACACAAATACACACACAAGCACACACACATACAACAATTCAAAGGCGGCCAACTTCAAAGCAGCTAGACAAGAATTGCATTTTTAATGTCTTTGGAGCCACAATAACCAAAGCAGCTAAATAGACACATCATTTGGGCCAATAAAATTGTGGCAAAAAAAACAGAGAAAGACAAAGGCCAGGCCAAAGTGCCCAGATAAGATAATTAAAATTAAAGTCGAGTGAAATTTGTTTTGACAATCGAATACAAAGAGAGTATTCATATTCGTATTCGCATTTATATTCGCTTTCAATTGGGATGCTTTGGGCCAAACACTTTCCATTTCAAATGTTGCGAAACGAGTTCAAGAGTGGGTCAAATCGCCTGACCAAATCCAAATGCCAATTACAAACGGCCCAAGCGATCAATGTTAAATAATAAGTAAAGTGGGCCAAAAACTATAACAACAACAACAATAATAATAAAAAAATAGCTGAGTATTCAAAAAGAAATCTCATTAAATCGCCGCAGCGCACAGTGGGAGATCTTAAATCGCGATCGCTTCAATTCTATGCGATTTCCTCAACTAACCATAATTCCAAATTATATGGGGGTCTCTCCATTTTTCTTCTTCTATTGTGTTTTTTTTTTGTTTTTTCGAAATTGTTGTTTTTGCCAATTCATGCAAATGAAAACGAAAACTGGCACAAAAAATGAGCAATGCGCAATGCACAACAAATGGCACACGGCACAGTTGAAAATGTTGTACAAAAAATCTTGAAAATCATTGGCCACATTTGATTGATATGCCGCATAGACAGGCTGGAGGTCAAGTTTGCTATTTGGCTGGTTTCTCAATTCTTGCCGGTATTTGGGTATTTGGGCAGCGGCAGAAATGGCAAACCAAAATCAATCACTCACAACTCACTGCATGCACAGCGGGCTGAAGGATGATGGCCAAAGAGGAGTCTAAATTGGAGACGGCATCGGGTTGGAGTCGGAGGCAAGAGTCTGTGGCAGTTCTTTGAAAATGTGGCATATAAAGTGGCGGATGTGCATTGCGGCACAGTGGTGGCAAGTCACAAAAACAAAAAACTTGTAGAACTTAAAATTCGAATTTACCTAAATACATTTTAAATCTATTTAAGAAGTCACTTTATAAATTGCCTTTCTAAATTTTAACATAGTTTTAAACCATAATTCAAATGCTGATCTTAAAGCCCTGTTTAAAAATCGCTGCAGTTTGTTGGATTAATCAGATGTGAAAAATTTAAGGATCGTCTTTCCAACATTGAATTTACTATTATTCTAAACCCACGTTTGTTCGAAATCGAATCCCTAAGTTTGGTTTAAGGGCAGATTGATTGCATTAGGAATTTTACCATGAATTTCTAATTATAGAAAATTATTCAATTGGAATCCAAGAAATTCCTAATCACCCCAACCACTGTGCCGCTTTTTGTGGCACGCGTGAGCTTAGTTGTCATTGCTTTGCAATCTGTCCCCATCTAATCCGCATTTCTGCAGCTCACAGTCCCTAAATTTCAAAGTTCCATAATTTATGATGGATTGTCTGTGTGCAAAAAAAAAAATAAAAAAAAAACATTAACAAAAAAAAAATGGAGCCAAATTCGTAGAATGATTACGGAAACTAGTTTGCCAAAATGAAAGTCCCTTTGAGGTGCTAAAACAACGCAACATTAAACAACAATAAAAGTAATAATAATAATAATAATAATAATAATAATAATACCCATTCAAAGAGTGTTGTCAATTTTGGATATTTCCTTTTTTTTACTTTTGTTGAACTTCTATCAATTTTTTTTGGTTTTTTTGTTTTTGAGCTCAGCATTGAAGCGCGATTCGTTTCAAGTTTGATTGGATCAAAGACTTTGGGCAGCTGACAGACACGTTTTCGGTTTTTTAACAAAAAACAATAACAAAAAGCTAGCAAAATATGAGGCGACTGCTCGGATTCCATTTGATGGCGCATTAAGATCAATTATTTGATTATGAAATCAAATCTGCATGAAATCTTGACCCCAACATGTCAAATGAGAGTGCTGTAAATTACCGACTCTGTCGTAAATAACAAAAAAGATACACAAAAATCTGGTAGGTGAGAAAAACCATGAAAATGGCCCAAATGACGGCGTTGATCATGGCCCATTGATAAAAACCCTCATCATTCGTATTCACATCAACGTCGTCGGCCACATAAAGGCCAGTCAAATGTTTAAACAAATCAGCACACAATAATTAAATTAAAATTTAAATTAATAGCACAACAATTAAGTTTATTTGCGCAGCTTTCATTCCAGTTTTATGCATTTTATTGTTTAATTTCACATAAATCTCGAGTGCAGCCATAAAAGTGCAAATGTTTTAATTTAAATGATTTGTGTTTTTTTTAAATAAATAAATTTAACTTATGCTTTGTGGCTAATTCTTAAACTTTTCATAGCTGAGTTAGAAGAAAGAATTGCTTAAATAAAGATTAAGTTGTAATACAACAATTTAATATTCATTCACAAATGTCATAACACAACTTGGCTTATTCCATATTCACATTTACACTCAAATTTACACTCACACACACAGAGAGTGACACACATACGTCTTTTTCTTTGGCCTAAAATTACTTGAGTTTTATTATTTGCTTATTTAACTTTTATCACCAATTAATGAGCGTCTTTTGTAGTTGTTGCCATGAACGCAGCTATATTTGATCGATCATTTACGCTAATTGCCAGAGTAGGCAAAGAAGGAATAATAATAAAAGAAAACATGTAAATAAAATAAAAAAAATGAGAAATAAACCTTCGTTGGCTAAAGCGCCGCTTAGCCGGGCTGAAGCCGAAACGAAACGAAACTGCGCACACTTGGCCGAAATCTTTCTGCCAATTGACCCACTAATAGGCCCTGTCAATAAGAACAAGCTGGCCTGCGTCGGACTTGTATGATTTGGCATTCAGACGTGGCTCTCAAACTTGGCTGACTGCCTTAACTCATTCTGTTGGCCGTTGAACTTCAGAATTCCCCGCACTCTCTGCCCCCTTCGCGACGGGGTTTCGAATTTTATTTCCTGTTGCTTGTATTACACACAAATTAATTGCCCGCAAATCCTGTACCCCTTCCTCCTTCCACCGCCTTTCACTCCCCTCCGTCTCGATGACCACCGATTGTTGTCGCATTATTCAACAGTTTTCACTTTAAATTTTATTGATCAGCGTTGCGCATTCGCGAGTTCTCCGCAACTGCAACGTGTTGCGCATGCGTGGCCCTCTAATACCTGCCACCCGCTTTGCATTCCCCTTACCCTTTATACTCAACTCCAACTCTGTTTACCCCCTGTGCTCGTCAAGCCTCACTGCATCCATCGCTGCCCTTTCGCTTATGCGCTTGATCGGAAATTGGTTTTATGCCTAGCTTCCAGAATGCTCCGAATACTTCTCTACTCTCCTCACATTTCCTGTCTGTCTATCCGTCCGTCCGACAGTCCGTCTGTCTGCCTGCATTGTCACCCCCGTTCGTAGGCATTGGGAATTGGCATTTAATAGCTTCAGTGGACACCCTAAAAAATTGAGTGTGTGTTTTGCGTTATGATTGCTCAGCGTAAAATTGTGAGAACATTTCCAACATTTCTTGGCCATCAAAAATATGTTTTTTTTATATATTTTGTTTGTCTTTGAGCTGCAAGCGATATTCAATATTTATCTTGATACTGCAATGCAATAGCTGTGCGAAGATTTTTATGCAAATGAAGTTGGGGTTAAGAATCAAAAAAAAACATTTTAAACAAATCTAGGAAACTGCCCTGGTTATTTTGGTATAACAAGAAAAATAATTGTAAAATGTGAATTAAGACTTAAACTTGATTTATTTTTATTTAAACATTCAACTTTACAAACAGTACGATTAATTAATTAATTCCCTGCAGTGGGTTCCTGTGGCTATAAACTAATCTGATTAATGTGAATAACAGTTACATTTTAGATAGTTTATAGCTATCAATACCAGATAAAGTCATTAAACGATTTATTACCCATTCGATCATATTAATAATGTCCAACAATTTCCAGTGCCATAAGCACAATTCAGACAACACAAATTTCCAGTTGATTTCAACTTAGGCTTTTAGTTGAGACTCAATTAAATAGCTAACGTTGATAAATAACAACAAAACGTTTAAAATCAGCCAATAATGACAATACATATGTGTATATGTATGTTTATATATATATGTGTGTATGTATGTATATAGGCAGACAACACTAACATCAATAAATACTCAATAGCAACAGTCAAATGTATGCAAACTAAAAAAATAGTTAACAAAACAAAAAAACTGTCGCAAATTGCGGTCATTCGTCATGCGCACATGAGCAGAACGACAGAAGCTTGGGGCAGGGGCAGCAAGAGAGAGAGGTAGACAGAAAGAGAGAGAGAGAGAATTGCCCCAACAAAAGCAACAAATTCTCAACAAATGGCGTCTTGGCAAATGAGGGCGATTTGTGGATGTAAATGTGGAGAGAGAGCGCGCGCGGAGAGTGCTTAAGCTATGCTATGTAAGAGTAGCAAAAACTAATATCAAACAATTGTACATAAATGTACAGCAACAACAGCAACAACAACAACAACAATGAGCAGAGAGGGAGATTAGCAGCAGCTTTTTTTATTGCTATGCTTTTGCTTTTGCTTTTGTTGTTGTTGTTGCTCCTTTCGAGGGGCTGATGAGGCAGAAAATAAACAAACAAATTTATAAAGCTACAGCTACTTTTGTCTTTATTACTCTACACACACTATTTATGCATGCGTGTGTGTGTGCATGTATGTGTGAGCATATATTTTAACATGTGAAATGTGTTTTGATTTGCTGCGCTTGCAAAAAGCTTAGCTGCTGTCCGCTGGTTGGGCGACAATTGTGTTTGAGTGGGGAGGGGGTGGGGGGGGGTTAAGCTGACGGAAGTGGGTAGGAGAGAGGAAGCGGGCGGAGGTGGGGTGGCTCGTAATATGGCGTCGCTGCGACGGCAACTGTTTAATGGTGCTTAACTGCGCTCAGCTCAGCGGCCAGCGCTGCGTGAAGTGCGCATGTCACAGCCACAATGAGAGTGACAGAAAGAGAGAGAGAGAGAGAGAGAGATAGTAAAATAGCGAAATAGATACACATATTTATATACACAATGGAGTACTTGAGTGTAAGTGGGGGACACTGTACATAGGAAGACAATTACGCTTAGCTGAACTACAGTTATGAGAATGAGCAAAATACAAAATACAAAAAAAAATACAAAACACTTGGATTCATTTCAGTTGTGATGCGCCATTTTCGCAGTTGCGTGTGTGGACGAGTGTGTGTGTGTGTGTGTGTGAAATATCAGGTAGAACTCAACAATATGTTGAATAACTTTTACGTTGCGGAATGCCAAAAGGCAGCTTAAAGATGATGATTAAGAAAAATGTTGACATCTAAAAAAATAATGCTATTTAATAAGAACTTAAGCGAAGAAAAATATATAATTTGCCTTAATGGGATATTCTTTTGAATTGTTTGTCAGATATTTAGTCAAAATTTTAATTAAAAAAGTAAATCTCTGAAATATATTTAAATTTCACATATACATACAAATTTCACTAACTGAAAGAATTCATAGCATTTTTCATTCCTTCATCAGTCGCTGCTCAAATGTAGTTTTTCTGCTCTTTCATTTTCACTGCTCAATAGTTAAAAAAAAAAACAAAGAAATAACTAATAACTTGCATTTATATACATTTTTCTTTTTTTTTTTTTAACAATTTGTTTGTCATTAGTTGAGTCTGTGAGGCATGTCCATGTTCACAGTGTTGGCCATTGTTTGATCATTTGAACGAATCGGAGCCACCGTTGTTATTATGGCCATTAGCGCTATTATTATGAAAATTTTCAGCATCATTGATTTTTGTTACTGATTTTCTAATTTAAGCAAATTATTCCTTATATATATATATATATATGCACACACATGCGGCGTATTCCGATTACTCTACCCATTCTCGTTGATTTATTGAGTTTCTAATCCATACCTAAGGGGCATTTTTATATTTCTGATTTGTTTTACATGTCTGAACTGTTAAACTGGTCGCTTCGATGTCTAACCGAGGCCTGAATGAAATGCCCTCAGCTTCCTCAATGAAACCGGACATTAGCATAATCTTTCCACAGTCTCCCAGGCACACATATTGTGAGGAGAGCTCTTTGACCATCGACAGATGGAATAGGAAAAGCGAAACCTGTTCGCATTCAAAACCAAATATCTTGTCGTACACACGTTATTTCTTTAGGGGGGGGGGGGCAGGAGAGGATTTGGTGCTGCTGTGGTTATTTGTTAGCTGGTGTCAAAGCTGTCACATATATCACGGCAGAGTTCCGTGGGGTCAGTCATTGCAGTGGCCCACACGCATCTGTCTCTGTCTAACAAACGCAAATTGAATGGGTTTGCACACCAAATGCATGAATTACCTGCATACCGCACCACCCCCCCCTCTCACGAATGGTTGTTGTTCTGGTTGTTGTTGTTGTTGCTAGTTGCAAGGTAATTGCTGTGCTGTCCCCTGGAGCCATCATGCCGCATTTGTCCACCGAGAGCTATGGTTTTAACACAACACACACAGTTTTCATAAGCGAGACTTTTGCCAGTCGTGATTGCAATTGGCAGTCAATCGGGGGAGGGTGGCAGCGGTGCGTGGAAGAGCCGATGGGTGGGAGGGGAGTTCGGGGCCAAATCGATGCCAGACATATGTTGGACTTATAATTTATGTCGCGACTAGATGTGATTTTAATTTTTTGTTGTTGTTTATTAATTGCTTCAACTGATCGATGAATGTTTGCCCGCAGGCTCTCCTCTGCTCCTCTCTCTCTCTCTTCCTCTCTTTATCTATCTCTATCTTTTGTTTATTTTATGTGTGTGTAATTCAGTTAATTGCATAGAATTAAAACGATCAAGGTTGTGACAAGCCACTAATTTATATGTCACTGGCTCCGGCGAAATTAAATGCATTTAGCACGTTACTTGACAAACAAACAAACAAGCTAAAAAAAAAAATCGAATAGCATTTAGACTTAACTAAACACTCGCCAAATTATTCACTTTGCATAATAATTAAACATTAAACTCATTCGACTAGCACATTTAAATAAATCATCAAACTGAATGCGCGGCGCGAAATTATTTAAGCTATCTGCACAAAATTGGCTGATTAGCCAATTAAGTTAAATGAGCCATAAAAAAAAATCAAATAAGAGAGGGAGAGACATAAACAGTGCAAGAGAGAAAGAGAGAGAGAGGGGGATATAAAGATAGGTTTATAATAAATGTGTTTCAAAGCTGTTAAAACCATTTGCAAGTTTTGATAAACAAGTTTCAGAAATTAAACTTTGCATTTAATTCAATTTAGATTCGTTTAATTTATATATATAAATATATATATTTTTTATATATATAAAAAATCAACTTTTTGGCATGCTGCAGATTTCTCATGTTCTCAATTTTAATAATGTCACACATTGAACATTTTATCAAACTAATTAAAGGCTAAAAGCGATTTAATTGGACAGCCAATAGACTTTTGAATAGTCCCGCCGAACAGTAGCTCAAAATGCAACAACAACAACATGCAACACTGCAACGGCAACTTGCAACTTGCAACTTGAGATACTTGGCACGTCTCTGTCGTCTGGAGGAGCTTGGCATTTCAGCTGGCTGCCACACAATCTGCATATGAATGAAAAGCTGTGCGAGGCTGCGGCATGCCACATGATACACGCCACATGCCTATTGATATTTAGCATAGCTAAGCGCACCCGTTAACTAAAAGACACCAAACGGATAGATGCCAAAATAATTTGACAGTCCAACCAGCGATGCATGCCGCAACTTGTGTGTATCGTTAGCCAAGAGTCGAGGCATCGACTCTTAGTAGTATCGAGTAGTTGCTGCATTAGTATCGAGTAGTGGCAGCCATTCAGGGCTCAGAATGGAGGCCTAATTGAATTGTCGATAAGCCAACAGTTTTGACATGTGGACAGCCACTGATAGCCTGTCCCAAAGCGACTGTCTGACGCAGCCAGCTGCTGCCAGTCTGCCCCCCAAAAAAAAAAAACAGTGCGACGAAGAAGTTACTGCTTGGCCCACATTGCGTATACGCCGCGTTGACTCATTGTCTGCCTCATGGTGATATTCTATGCGGCAACGAAAACAACAAATGCCGCACAATTTTGACCCAGTTAGTAGTATATACACATAAAAGCCATGACTCACAGTGCCTCCACGTTTGGATGTCCCAGCTGTGCACCATTGTTGTTGCTGCTGCTTGTTTGTTATTGTTGTTGTTGTTGTTGTTCTTGCGACTCCTTTGAAGCTTGTGCGAAATTTATGCGCACAATATGCGAAATTTATTGTAATGACAATCGCTTAGCGCATAATTCGTGGCTGCAACGAGTTCAACTCAGACAACAGACTCAAACACAACAATACACACACACACACACACACACAGTTCGAGCCGGAAGCGTGTAATCATTTGGTTATTGTTTTGGTTGTTGATGTTGCTGCTGCTGCTGCTGCTGCTGCAGCTGCTCCAATTGACGCCCACCTGTGTGTTTTGGGCCGAAGATGCCCGTCGCTGACGTCAGTGGGCCGGCAAAGATTCCACCCAGGCAAACGCGCCCACCGAACCGGTTCTTACTGCATCAGCGCATCGAATCGAAAGTGAACCGGTTCTGGGCTGAACCACTTTAAAGAAGTGCACAAAAGAGTTATAAAATTAAACTGCGGAAATTGAATTATTTTGGAAAAAAACCAATCGAAATTTCATTTGGCATCTCAATTTTGGGGAACTTTTTTAATATGTTTCAATTTTAGTATTTTTCTAAACATAGAAAAATGAACAAAAGAATTCAATTTTTATTTCTCCTCACACTTCAACCCTGGTTTCTCTGTATGCCTTGTCCCATGCAGGTGTTGCTGCCGCTGCTGCTGCTGCTGCTTCCTCTGTCTGCGTCGACGTTGACGTCAAGTGCAGCCTCCGTTGTTGGCTTTCATTTTCATTGAACAATGTGCATCATTAACGCAAAATTTCAGTTGTTGTTGCTTTCAGCTTATTCAGCTCGCAACACGTTAACAAAGCGCAAATATTTTAGGCTTAAGTTTTTTTTTTCTTCTCATTATTTTATTTTTTGCTGCTTTTATTTTTATAACAAATACAGAAATTTGTGCATCTTAATGAAGTGCGATTCAGATTCACTTAGCAGAAAGTAAATAAAAAAAAAACAAATGTATATTAAGCGATTTATATATATATATATATATAGATTTGTTAAATGAGGAAGTCAAATATTCAACAAGTGCTGTGCTGCCCCCGCCGATTCCTGCCCCCTCCGTTCCATTTATGGCGCTCACGTGTCGCTGTTGCAAGTCTCTAAATATTTATTTCATTTTATTTGATTTTGTCTTTTTTTTTTTTTTTTTCTTTTGGGCTGGTCTTTAATTTGACCATTTTGGGACTGCCTTGGTTTGCTTTTTGGCTCCTGCTTTGATTAACGCATTTTTCACTGTTTTACTATTTTTTTCTATTTTTTCTTCTACATTGCTATTGTCTTAGGCAATTGTTGTTGTTGCCATTGTTGGCTTTTTGGCTGCTGCCGTTGCCAATTGATTTATGCCGTCGCTGGGGGATTTTAATGACACTTTGAGAGCTGCAACACATTTGCGGCTAATACGTTCGGTGGCATAATGAATGACGCTTGAAAAGTTCCATTGAATGTGGCAAAACAAAACTGTTAACATGGTCGTACTTATATGGCTAAATATAACAGCAAATAAATTATCTTCGAGACGAGCCTATAAAGTCAATAAATTCGCACCAAAGTATGGAATATTTTAAATACATGTGATGTAACTAGTTAATATATAGACAAATAAATAATATTTTTTAAGGGGTTAATAGTTTATTTAAAAAATATAATTATACAAATAAAAAATATATGAAAATCAATTATAAAAATGATTATTTTTATGAACATATTTGAGCAAATTAAAAATTACATATTTAATATACAAAAAAATTTTAATCTAAAAAATCGATAACAAAAATTATATCGTCACTTTTTTGCCCTCCAACTAAGATTTACTTTTATTTTTTTATGTAAGCTTAAATAAAAATCCAATTTTTTAGGGCCTTATCAATTTTAATTGTTATATGAGTACATAAATAAAGTTAATTAAACAACCGTTTTGGGCTAAGAGTGTCTAAACTTCGTTGTGTTTGCCCTGCTGCAGTTAATGGGTCTTTAGTTAACCCTTAACCAGAACCAGAACCCGCTGACATTCAGCTTGGCTCGTAAAGAGCCGCACGCGTCGAAAACAGCACACGCCAACGCCAACGTCGACGTAGCAGTCGCTGTCGCCGTCGCCGTCGCAGTCGCTGCCTCAGTCAAGCAGACAAAAGGTGTTAAAATGCCGGTCGGAAAGGGCGCGACCAAAGGACAGGCGCGAAGGGCAGACAAGAAACAAAAAGCAAGAGAAAAAATAAAAAAAAATAAATAGTTGGTTAATAACCCGAACGCTAATGAAAGAGACGAGACACTGGCGGGGGGCAGCAGCGGCAGCAACTGGGCTCTGACGTCATCAGAGTTGGGCACGTGAACAACATAAAGGTTAAGCCTGCGCCTCGGGGCCTGGAGTTTAAGGACGAGGACGTTCAAGACGGGGGCGGCGACACCGCCGCCGACTAATTTATGAGTCTGAGGCGCCCTTTCGGCCATTTGATGAATTGGTGGCATATGGAAACGTGGCACAAATACATTTTTTTGCAGCTGCCCGCAACGATTACCAATCACTGATGATGATGATGATGATGAAGATGGTCAGCACCTTTACACGGTTTTTTCCTCTTTTATTTTTTGTTAATGGGTCGCCGAGAAAGCGGTTTTTCTTTTAACACCTCTGCGAGAGATTTGTTGTGCGTGCGATTTGTTTTCGGCTGTGTTTCTATTTTTTGTTTGCGCCGCCACTTAGCGCCTCCTTAAAAAAGCCAAACGCTGATCTCTCGCTGCTGATTAGTGGCAGAGAAAGAGAGAGAGAGAGAGAGAGAGAAGAAGAAGAAGTAGAAGAAGATCTACTAGTCTCGGCTTGGGGCATTTAATTATGTAAGCGAGCAGACACCAAGCAAACCAAAAAAAGGGCCATTTATGTCAAATTGACACCTTGCCTCTTGTTGGCTGTGGAAAATGGGAATGCTTCGCCTCTTGCCTCTTGCCTCTTGCCTCTTGCCCCTTGCTGCACATGAAATATTTATGAGCGTGCGCCGTCTCTTTGCCTAATTGATGAGTTCAGTTTCCTGAGCTGAGGTGCTAAAGCGTGAGCTGTGGAACGGTGGAGGGGGGGGAGGGGGGCAAGCTCTATGGCAACGTGGCGTGCTACAAATTGTTGTGCATTGAATGATTGCAGTTGTTGTATCGGTTTTGATGTTGGTGTTGCAGGTGCCAAAGATGCATCCAGCTGTGCCGACAAATGAGGCTGGCGACAAGCGCAAATAAACCAAAATCAACTCAATGCCACATGCATTTTCAAGTCTGCACCCCCCCACTTCCCTCTTCCCAGTTGCAAGCCAACTTCTTTGCTCTGCTCTGCTCGCGTGTCAATGATTCTCGCCCAACATGTCGAATTCTCTGCCTGCCTGTCTGCCCGGCTGCTGGCTTGTTGTTGGTATTGTTGCAACATGCACCGCTGTGCTGCAGTTGCTGCAGTGCCATAGATGCAACAGGTAGCTGCCTGGCCTGTCAATACCTACACGCCTGCTTCGAAAAAAAAAAATACTCACTGCAATAGAGTCAGCAGCGCGTTGAGCTGCATGTGGCAAGCAGCTAGTGGCAAGTGGCAAGTGGCAACTGCAAACTGGCAGCAGAAGCAACGTGAGCTGAGAGTGCATCTGAGTGATAGACCCACTGGCTACCCTAACACGTTGCAATCCCAGATTTAATCTGCACAGCAAACACGAAACTATTTTTTAATCAAATTCGATGTGGAAACTTCAAAAAACTTTCGCATTTATTTTTGTATTCATTAAACAACATTAAATAGATAAGCAGATTAATAATAGAAAAACCTTAAAAATAATAATAAATACAAATGTAGAACAATCCCTAAGAAATAATCTTCAGAAAACAAATGATAATATTTTCACTATATTCTCGATTCGTATTTGGGTATATTTTATAAGTGTTTTAATTTTAATAATTTAAAAGCAAATCAGATGTATTCAATTAAATAAAATATAAGAAATAATCTACAGAAAACAAATATGGTAATGAAAATATTTAAACTATATTCTCTAAAAGTATTTGGGAATATTTGAAATGTGTTTTGGTTTCAATAATTTAAAAAAAAATCAGATGCACTCATTTAACTAAAATATAAGAAATAATCTTTAGAAAATAAATATGTTAATGAAAATATTTTCAAGATATTCTCTAAAAGTATTTGGGAATATTTGAAATGTGTTTTGATTTCAATAATTTAAAAAGAAATCAGATGCACTCATTTAACTAAAATATTCTTGGCTTCGTTTGAGTTAAAGAGCATTTCACATGCAGCTTTTAAGATAAAATCACACACACACACACACACACACACACATAAACTACGCCCAGGCCTAACCATATTACCACACATAAAAACCAATGTCTATCCCCCCCCCCCCCCCGTACTCCTCTCTCCACTCGCCAACAGCTGGTCACATGCAAAGTGGGCATGTAATCTTTCTTAGGCACAAATGGACACAAAATTCAATTCCAAGAAAATTGACTGCAAATCCGCAAGTTTACCTCGTTTCTGGCCAGGTTGACATTTTAAATGCTGGACGCGGACAAGGGTTGCCAGCGGACAGAGGGGCGTGAAGGGGTTGCTGGAGCGAATGTAGTATGTTCAACTACAATGTGTGTGTGTGTGTGTGTGTGAGTGTGTGTAGTGAAAACGAAACGATGCCAAACGCATGTTCAGCATGCGCTGCACTTGTCCAGGCCTCTCATTCCGACTCCAGTTTGAGCCACAGTCGCAGTCTTTGGCCAACTACTGTTCCAAATTTGATTTGCTATGCTGATTTGGGCAGCACTGCAGCCCCAGCTTAGCTTAGTTTTTGGCTCTAACTGTGGCCTGCAAAAAATAGCCAGCCTGAGTCCCTGAGGCGTATGCAAAATAGAAAAAAATGCGGAAAACATATTTGGCATAGTTTTTAGCTTGGCTTCCTTTGCTTTTTGTATGCTGATTTTTTATTATTTGTTTTTTGTCAACTGTTGTTGTTGTTTGTGTTGTTGTTGGGCTGCTGCTTGATGCTAGTTGAAGTTGTAGCCACAACTCGTTGTCGGAGATTTACGAGCGCTTGGCCCAATAAAATGATTGCCAGCGATTTTTTATGCAAATTGTTTTTTTTCTTTTTTGCTGTTGTTGTTGTTGTATTTATGAGTCATGCGCATATTTTTCTTTTAATTTTAAGCACAACTATTTTTTACGATCTTCTACGCAAAACAGCATCCCAGCTATTTGTTTGTCGTTGTTTTTATGGCATTTTGCTTTGAGCCAAATTCAATGCAGCATTTCTTGTGAAAATTGGAGTTGAGTTTTGATAGAGCAGAGTTTCTATGTTTATCGATATTTGCCAGGCAGTACAAACAAAAGACTGAGACAACGAACTCACACACACATCTGTAAGCTAGCCAGCTTGTTAGCTGTCAAATATTTCTATCACCTCAATCGCGACTTTCACTAAACGTCTCAATATAAAAGTGCTCAGATACATTAACAGTTATTTCACTTAACAAATGTCAGGAAATATGTGTGTTTTTTTTTTTTTTTTTGCCGACTGCGGGGCGCCTCAGGGCCACCAACAGAGCAACATGCAAACAAATAGCCACATTCAGCGGATTATTAAACAATTATTACCAAAAAAAAAAAAAAGCCAAAAATAAATGTATTTATTACTCATTGCCTGCATGCCCCGGTTTCCCCTCAACTTATCCTTGACTTCTGATTTTCGGTCGCGTGGCTTTGAATGATTCTCGGCTGCTGCTTTTATCTACAAAATATTTTTTAGCGAGTTGCCTTATCAGAGAAATGAATTTCTCTAAAAATAACTATTTTTATTATTTCCACAAATGGCCAATTGATGTTCCCAGCACGTGCTGCGATCGGGAGCAAAGGTACTTTCCCACCTTGGAAAGTCAGCTATATAGAAAAAATAGACCTTAAAATTGAGAATCGATGTCGGTTTATTTCAAAGCGCATAATGTTGGCTATATATATAAATTCATTTGTCATGCCCGATTTGGAATGCATTTTGCGGCGCTTTGGCGAATTCGTTTTGCTGATTTCTCATAGACATTTTGTTGACTTTTATGTGAGTTGACAGCTGTTGATGACTTGTGGCTGCCTCATTACTTGCAACAACTTAAAGCAGCAACAGCAGCAGGTTGCATGCTACATGCTGCATGCTGCTTTGGCATTTCACGAAACGTGAGCGTCAGTTTTTATTGTTGTTGTTGTTGTTGTTGTTGTAATCGTTGACTGCCTGTCATAAAAAAAACATAGAAATAAAGTTGTTAACTACTATTGTTAGGACGGCGCAAAAAACATTGTCAATATTAATACTCGGCCAACAACAACAACTAAAATAAAAATGACACCAACAACAACATCAACGCAGGAATATTTATATGAAGAAGAAGAGGAACAACAAGCAGCAGAGCATAAAAAATAATGACAAACATAAATATCGACTTTACGATTGCAACGTGACTTCATTTAAAATCGAACAAAATATGCAAAATAATACCAAAGGCAACAACAGCAATAAATACACACACACACACACACACCTGTACAGCAACGGGCGCACATTTAGAGCCACACGTGCGTGGTCAAGAACCTCAAACCAAATGTGGCACTTGGCTGAGAGAAGAAATGAAAAAGCATAAAAAACCCAAAAAAAAAGTAAATAAAATTATTGGAAATGAGAAACAAACACAATAAAAATAATGACGATAAAAATTAATAAATTTTATGTACAATTATTGCTGTTTGTTGTTGCTGCTGTTAATGTAGCTGTTACTCTGCCGCCCCGCCAACACGCCACCCCCTCCAGGCAACAGTGGCTGTCGCTTTGCATTTTAAAGAGCTTCTCTCGGCTTTGGCCGTCATTTCTTTTCAATTTGGTTAAGACGCGCGGCTCTATTAACAGCCATCAATATGCCAAAAAAATAACAGAACTCATAAAAAAAGATGTCAAATTGCCAAATGTTTTTTCATTAACAATTTTTACTACTTTTTTTTGGCTGTTATAGCAGACAATAGACAACAACTGCGCTCCAACGATATTGAGCCATAAAATTGACCATTTTCAAATTTGGATTTCGAATTTTGACAGCTGGGCATAAACTGGCTCATAAATGTCAGACTTGGCCAGCTGACGATGCTCGATGCTCGATGCTCGAGAGAGAGATACTTATTCAAACAAGCCATAGCTATAATCCATAAATATCCGGAGTGATCTGAGGGAAATACACAATGACATAGGCATCGGAGCTGCGGGATATAATAAATTAATCCACTAAATTCTTTACATCGTGAATACTAAATACATAGCACAAATGGACGCCCACACTTAATAGAAAACTGGTACTTTTTATAGGGCAAATAAAACTTGAGTGTTCCCATAAATCACTTTTTTTTATATATAATGTAAAAATTGCAAGTTTCCAGCAAGAATTCCAAATCCAAGCAGAATTCTCTTGAGGAATTTACAAAAAATAGCAATTAAATAATAACACATTCATATTTTTATTCACTGCCTTGGCAAATGGGCCAAATCCATTTTAATAAAAAACATTAGCTAAGAGAAAAAAATAATAATAATTGAAGAATAAAACGGTAGAAAAGTTGTATTCTCCGCTTCCTCAGCTGAATTTATGCAAATGGCTTTTGTTGTTTTTTTTTTATTTCCCCTATTGTTGTAGGTAATGCCCATTTATCGGCGATTGCCAACAACGGCATTTTAATGCTTTAACACTATTGTATAAAAAATTGAAAAAATATTTTAACGTACGCGCGTATTAAAAAGAATAAAAAAATTGTATATAATAAAATTGTACCTGCACATAATTTCACGATGGTCACAAAAAGTGCTGGCTCAGGCGAAAGCCCAAAAGAACAGGTTCATAATTGAAATTCATGTTATTTGTTATTGTTGTTGTTGCTGGTTTGTCAATGTGTCAGTCTCTGGCTGTGGCAGACAGCTTAAAGTACTCGCTTCTAGTTGCTCGGAACGCAAGTTACCGTTTTGCAGCAGTTCCAACTTGCTTTGTGGCTGTCTCCAAAGTCCAAGACGATGGCAACTAATGCCACTGGGCGACGACCACTTAAAGATTCCGCAACGCTTCGAGGCGACACGTTACGCATTTTTATGAGGTCATTTGCGTGTGAAGCGCACTAAATGCGGCCGGCAAGTGGCCCCACGAGGCAAGCAGGCAAGCGGCACCTGTTTGCCGACCAGGCTGGAAAATCGAATTGAATTCGATTCGTGGAAAAGCCAAATAGTCGAAATATTGCTCATGCTCGTGTGCCAGAGGCATAATACACAAAAATTATCACACGACACGTTGACCTCAGAGGTGAGCAAACATTTTTCAAGTACCGTTCCAAATACTATCGTTTCTACTTGCTCTTTTATGTGGCGGCGTTCAAAAAAAAAATCATACACACAGAAAAAAAAGAAAACAAAATCACACAAAAAACCGCAGCCAATAAAATGAAAAATGCTGGCAAAAATATTGCGGCAAAATAATTTGCCACGCTCGTAAATTTCCAACTCATAAAATTAAACGAACAACGTTGGTGGGTTTCAAATGCGAGTGTGTGTGTGCGAGTGTGTGAGTCAGTGTTGAGCATTTCTCGAATTGAGTCAGATATGTATGTTTTTTTGGCTTTTTGGTTTGGCAATGGCTGCCCTGATCGACACTTTATACTCTTTGATATATTGCCATTGCCATTGCTACGCAGGCAACATTTGCATGTGAAAAGTCAGGGAAAAAAAAGAGTTTCTCTAATTTGCCAAATGATTATTATGTGTGCCTAAACAACGTTAAGTGTTGTCATAAATTAGCTAGTAGACAATGTACGTTGTCGTTTGAGTGCTATAAAAAAAGGCGTTCATAAATTTCTTATAGCCAAAGACGACTTTGAAACTATGCAGCGATTTAGGCTTTAATCAGAACTAAACTTAAATCAAAATTAAAAAACGCACAGAATTGGTATAAAAATCAAAAATCAACTCCAAAAATTTGAAATAAAAAATATTCCTAGTGAAAAGTTAGAATTAAATGCCAGAATTATATGGTCAGTTTATTTTTTATAAATAGTGTAAAAACTACTTTTAAAAAAAATAGAATATGAATTACACTTTGGGTATAAAAATCAAAAATCAACTCCAGAAATTTGAAAGTTGTATTAAAAAATATTCATTGTGAAAAGTAAGAATTAAATGCCAGAATTATATGGTCAGTTTACTTGCTATAAATAGTGTAAAAAACTACTTTTAAAAAATAGAATATGAATTACACTTTGCTAATCAATATGTTAAAATCTAGCCATGAGCATTGGTTCTGTTATAGATAAATGTAATTGATCTAATTGGAATTTGACAGTTCCTTCATCAAAACTGATCGACAAGCATGTCAAATGTCAAGAGTTGCCAGACTTAGTTGCAGCTCGTGTAGAATAAATTAATTGCTTGACGCGCATTTGCACAAAGTCTGCGTCGACGTCGACGTCAGCAACACAAATGACTTAGGCAACGAACTTGCATATCAGAATGCGCATGCGCATTAAAAGTGATACCATAAAAACAATGGGGTATAAAAAATGTATCAGACGACAAATCTACACACACACAAATTTCGACGACGAAAATTAAATTGAAAATGGCCCCACAAAATGTGATGCGCGCCATAAAAATAAAGAAAAGAAAACGGCCAAATTAAAGATAAGCGAAAAGTGGCCAAGAGAAAGATGCGGCTCAAAGTGTTTGGGGGCCAGCGATAAAAATATAATCAAAATTTATGATGGGGCCAGCAAACAAGACTCTTGACTCTGGGACTGTGGCTCTCGAATCCGATTACCACGTCGCACAAATGTACATATATAAAACACACAATTTACTAAGATTTCTTCTTCTTTTTCTGGTTGATATCTTTGCAGTCGCCGGAACTGGATTATCGGCACGAGCTGATGGGACGTCTGCACAAGATCGAGCCGGCCGATGTGGAGCTAGAAGTGCTCGCTGCTGCTGCGGCCAACAACAACAACAACAATAGCAACACCAATAACAACAACAACAACAGCAGCAGCAACCAAACAAGTAATGGCAACAACAATTCGGCTGCAGCACATCATCCGCATCATCATCATCAGTTCCACCATCACCACCTGCATTCGCACCACCATTCGCACACGCATGCGCACCACCATCAACATCATCATCAGCACTTGCACCACAGTCTGCAGAGTGGCGAGAGCGGTGGCACCTTGGATGCCTGGCCGCTCGCAGCATCCAGCTATGCCAGCGATCAGTCCCAGCAGCAGCAGCAGCAACAACAACTGCAACAGCAACAGCAGCAACCCGCCGGCTCACCCAATTCCAACTCGAATTCTGCCTATGGATGTGCCCCGCTCTACGATGAGGCGCCCTACGATGTGGCACTCGGCTATGGAGCGGGTGCCAGCAACGGTGTGGGCAACACAACAACGGGCAGCAGCGGCGAGAAGGAGTATTTGTATGGTAAGTGGTTAAAAGCGAGACAGAGAGGGAGAGAGAGAGGGAGGGAGAGAGAAGCTGTGCACATAAAATTACACGCTTGGTGAAATCTCACAAATCAATAGCAAAAACCAAAAAAAAAAAAAAAAAAAAAAAAAAAAAAAAAAAGCGAGTCGCGACGTGTTTTTATTTTTGTAAATTTTAGTTATTTTTTTCTGTTTGAAATCATAGTTTTTTTTTGGCCGAATGTGAAATTTGAAACCCGACGAAAATCAGCCTAAAACCCAAAACTGAAAGACGAACAAAAACTTCAATTTGGGCAGCTTGAAAAGTGGAGGCAAGAACGAAATTGAAACCTCCAATGTAAATTGACTAATTTGAGGGATTATGCAAGGGAGAGTTTTGATAATGGACAGGGGCAAACAGGGGGGGGGGGGGGGGCAGAGAGGCGAAAAGTCGCATCTAAATATAGTCAAACAAATTGTTGGTTGTTTCATGCATATGCGAGATTTTGTGGTGTTTGCATTATTAATTCCTTAACGTGGATTTGCATAAGAGATTAGCAGCTTCATTATAGACGCGATTTTCTTCAACAGAAACCAAAAACAAAGAGGCTCTCTTCAGCGATCCCTTGGACGATCCGTATCAGCGACCCGCGCTCTGGGATGATATTGCCACCTCAATTCAGAATATTGATCCAGAGAATGCGCTCATGCTGAGCACCAGCACAGCGGCGAATGGCAGCGATAATGCAACGGCAGCAGCGGCAACACAGCAGCAGCAGCAGCAACAGTTGTTGCCACAGGTCAAAATGGAGGCAATCGATGAAACTCTGCTCGAAACTTTCTCGACACCAATGCTCAGTCCCATGGAGATTAAAACTGAAAAACAGCAGCAGCAGCAACGACAACATCAGCAGCAACAGCAGCAGCAGCAGCAGCAATACCACCAGCAGCAGCAACAACAGCAGCAGCAACACTATCAGCAACATTATCAGCAACAGCAGCAACACTTGTACCAGCATCATCCCAGCCTCTCGCTGTCTGGGCTGCCACCCGCTGCTGAAGTTGTCGACCTGCAGCTACAACAGCAGCAGCAACAGCAACAGCAGCAGCAGCATCAGCAACAACATCATCACCACAGTGGCAGCAACAGTCCCAAACAGGCGGCAGGCGACAACAGCAGCAACTCTGCCTCCTCCTATCAGCAACAATACGCATCTCAACTGAACAGCGGATCAGGCGCTGCATATTTAAACAGTAGCAGCAACAGCAATGGTGCAACTACTGGTAGCACCACCAGCAGCGTTGTCGTCACCAGCAGCAACACCAGCAGCAGCACCAACAACAGCTATGGCTACAGCTGGCACAGCAGTCAGGTAAGAATCTAAGCAGCAATTATTGCTCTTGCAGCAAAAACAACTTTCTATTTCTATCCCCCTCTTCCCGTTCCCTCTCTCTCTCTCTTCACTTTGTAGACGTTTCACACCAAATACCAAATACACCCGCCATCTGCAACAACCAACACTGCCACGCCCACAGCTCAACACCTACTACAGCACCAACAGCAGCAGCAGCAACAACAACAACAACAACAACAACAGCAGCAGCAACAGTTGCAGCAACAACAGCAGCAGCAACAATTGCAGCTTTGCCCGCCCGCCGCGCCCAGCACCCCATCTGCCACATCGGGCTCCTCCTCCTCGTCGACGGGCTCCAATTCACAGCGCCACATGTTCGTGCCACCGTTGACGCCGCCCAGCTCAGATCCTGGCAGTCCTGGAGCCTCCATGGTGGCAGCTGCTGCTGCTGTCGCTCAGGCGGCGCAGCGTCGCAGCACACCCCCGCCGCCCTATCAGCAGCTGGTTGGCCTCTGCCCCAGTCTGGTGAATCCGGCGCCGACGCTGCAGCTACTCGGCGCTGCCACGCCCACCACAACGCTCACAACGCTTACGTCCGCTGGCGCAGCCGCTGGAGCAGGAGCAGCCGCTGGCATAGCAGTACAGCAGCCGGCACCACCACCACCGCCGCCGTCGAGCAGCGGACGACGTGGTCGCCATGCGCATCATCAACCAGGGACGCCGGCGCACATTGCGAGTCTGATGAGCGTGCGAACTGTGCGCTACAATCGGCGCAACAATCCGGAGCTGGAGAAGCGTCGCATCCATCACTGTGATTTTGTGGGTGAGTGCAGGCGATTCCATCTAACAGTCAACCTTCAACTGGACTCCAACCAGCTGCTTTCGGATGCACTCCATGTGCCTCCATCGTTTATCATTTCGCGCACTTTGCGACACTTTTTCATAACACAGACTAGCTACCCCTTCCACCCCCCCCGCCAAACACCCTCACCTTCACTTACATACTTGGCTATTTTGAGCAGTCTCATTGCGAATGCGTTCACCGTATTTCCAATCGCCATTTATTTATTCCCCATTTATCCATACATTTATTTATTATCTGCCCGTCCGTCCGTCCGTCCGTCTGTCCGTCTGTCCGTCAGTCAGTCAGTCGCCCGCTGTGCCCAGTTGACAGTTGTTGTGGCGCTTTTCCTCTTTTGTAATTCTAATCAGCCTCTGCCTCTGCCTCTGCCTCTGCCGCTGCCTCTGCCTCTGCATTTATGTAAGCGTCTCTCTTTCCATTTCTTGTTGTTGTTGTTGTTGTTTTTAGTTTCTTTTTTTTTTGTCTGTGCGCAATGCTTTCCGTTACAGTTGCATTTTCAATGTCAGCCTGGGAATCTTGAGCAGAACAAAGAGTGAAGAACGTAATTAATTGCAAGATATCAGATTGAGAATTATTGAACATTATATATATATTTTTAACTGAAGATTAGACCAGAAATTATAAAATAAATATAATATCAAATGAAAGATGTGGGATGGAAAATTATTAAAAAAAATATATTAATAATAATATATATAAATTGCATGATATAAAATTGAAAATTATTAAAAAAATAATAGGTATTTTGAACTGAAAAGTAGACAAAAGTTATAAAATAAATATAATATAAATTGCAAGATATGGGATTGAAAATTATTGAAAAAATAATATATATATTTTTAACTGAAGATTAGACAAAAATTAAAAAATAAATAAATAAAGTTAATATATAAAGATAAATATTTTTTAAAATAAATATATTACATATAATATATAAAGCTAAATATTTAAAAAACAAAAAAATACAGTTTACATATAAAGTTAAATATTTCTTAAAAATATTGAAACAGAGTTGAATTTAAGAAGACTAGTTAAAATATAAAGTTCAAACAGTTATTTCGACTAATTATAAAGTAGATGATGAGGTAAAATTTAAGTAAAATAAAACAAGAACTTTTTCCATATCGAATTAAAATTAAAATCAATAATTTAAGATCAGTCAAAGTAAAGACTCTTATCAAATATATAGATATCAGTCAGATATCAGTTATATATACCAAATTAAACTCAATAATTTGTGCAGACTTACATAAAGATAAACTTCACTAAGGAATTCACATAAATAAATATTAAATCAAGACTCTTATCAAAAATATTATCTATATCTATATCCATATCAGTCAAAGTTATATATAAAAAAAAACTCAATAGTTTATATATAGTTAGTTAAATAAAACCTTCAATAAGGTATTCACATTGTATTCTATTGAGCAGCGTTGTTGGCTAAGTGAATATGAGCCAAAACTAAAACATTGATTCAGAATCAGCGTTCAATCAAAATTCGGTGGCTCAATCCATTAGCTGTGGGCACAAATATGTTTCTAGGGTTGAGGAGAGGGGTGAGGTTAAAAGCACTTAACCCGCAACTAGTATTAAATGCGACGTTGTCTAGCCAAGTGATGGTTTGTCCGTCCGTCTGTTCCTCCCTCCATCCGTCCCTCCGTCACTGGCGTCGTCTACGTCGTCTGCGCTGTCTGCGCTGTCTTTGTTGGCTACGTGCGTTGCCACTAATAAATAATTGACAATTGTCTGACACGTTTGGCGTTGCCATTTTTAGACAAAAAGCGCACAAAATATTAGAGTCCAATTGGATTGCTTAGCCAGGCTACAAAAATGTTGTCTAAATGAAGTTATTATGCCATAAACGCACGCATCAGTCTCACCGACTTTGTTGCCGCAGTCAGTTGCAAGTTGCAACTAGAGATTGCTGACTGCCTCGCATATTGCACAGTCAGTTATGTCTCAGAAGTTGACTCCGGCAGAGCATGTGATCAGCAATCCTCGTAGCACAGCTCCACAGAGTCTCCGCGTCTAACTGTCATCGTTGTTGTTGTCACTATTGTTGTTGTTGTTGCTGTTGCTGTTGTCGTCTGTTGTTGGCATCGACGCAACATTCTTGACTCGCTTTTTAGCTATCAATTCGCTTTGGCCATGTTTGTCTACGGTGGCTTACGGCTGTTTTGGCTGCCGAGTATTTTTAGCTGCCGAGTTGAGTTTGTTTTTTTTTTGTTTTTTTTTGGCATTGTGCCTTTTCTATATGCGAGGCACGTTGCAGTCAGCTTTCAATTAGAGCGTACGTGCTGGGATCTCTAAGCATCCTTTTAAGTGCCACATAAATGTCTCAAGCTGTGCAAGTGAATCTTGTGCAACTTTCACCACCTACAGTAACACAGACACCGCCACAGCCACAGCCACATGCAACATGCAACATCAACAACTACAGCTGCACGGGGCTTAATTAAAGGCTCGATTGTGGCAAGGCGTCGCAGCGACGCCCACTGACCCACTGCTGCCACAACTGCGGCGCAGCTGCACTTTGCAATGTGCCTCTTTTTTCTCATAGTCATCTTATCAAGATTGTGCAGATAAATTGCCCATTCAATTTGGCACTCTGCCAACGAGATATGCAACAACAACAACACATATGTGGCTCAAGTGGCTCAAATTGTTCAACTACAGTTAACAAAAAGCAGCAAAATGAAGAGTTCATAATTGTGGCTTCAATTCGGCATTTCTTGTTAGCGTTTAATTCCAACAGCAATTACCAATTTGATATCTTAATAGACAGCTTCAAAGATTGTTTAGTTTTTCGTAATGATTTTTAATTAAAAATCTGTCCAGATGGAGCACAAATTCTACATTTATATATATATATATATATAATCAGTCAACCTACATAATTTTACATACCTTTTACATTTTCAACCCACTAAACCCACTTTCTTTTTTTTTTGTCTTTGCCATTGCAGGTTGTTCCAAGGTGTATACAAAGAGTTCGCATTTGAAGGCGCATCAAAGGATACACACGGGTGAGTTTGCCATTATTAATAACAACAGATCCACCCACCCACCACCCAACTAGCTGTAGTTATGCGACGCCGCCGGGCTTGTCCGCTGTCACACACATTAGTCTCGCTGGCCGCCGCTTCCCGTTTGCCAATGTAGGCGTAGGTTTTGGCTTATTACCACAGCACCACGGCACCACTTGCTGACGATGAGCCACCGAGCACAGCTGCTGGAGAGCGTTGAGCAACCGAATCGGCGGAAAAAAAGGCTTTTGATTAATTCGCTCGCTCATATTTGTAGTTGCCAGCACATAATTTGCCAAGAGCTCCGAGCGCTATTTTTTTCCCCAATTTCGGTGCAGCGCGCAACCACAAAAATCGTGATTTCTACGGTTTGTTTTTTGTGTTGTGGTTGCGGCTTTTTGTGGTCAGTTGCAACATAAGGCATCTGCACAGGCAACATCAACAATCGCCAACGCCATCAGCTGGGCGCACGTTTGGCCTGCATTTCCTTCTTGCTCAGATTACACTTGACGTTATTTTTGTTTGCTCTCTGCCCTGATCCCTCTGCCTCCCAATCTCTCTCTCTGTCTCAGTTCATTGCCTGCCAGCCAGTCTCTGACTGTTTGTTGCATGTTGATCACCTGTCTTCGCTTTATGGGCCACACGTTTTATGCCCCCCGATTCGCAGTTTGCGACTTTCAACTCTCGACCCAGCCCCACAAACTCAGTCTTTAACTGAATGCCAATCCGAAGCGCAGCAGCAGCTCTCCTTCACTGTTTTTATTAATCGCACATGACCAGCTGATTTATGCGCAAACTTAAAATGCTGCACTAAAAAACATTTTATTATTATGATATTTTTTGTTTTTGCTGATTTTGACTTTGCTGATAAACTTAATGCGCAAGTCAAGGAAAACAAAATATTTGTGATGAGTCCAAGTGATGGAATCAAGGTGAAGTTTCATAGGGAAATACCCAACACTCTCTCTCCTCTCTTGAATATTCTAAAAGCGTAAAGGAATTTTGAGCCATATTAAAATTGTATTCTTAAATCAAAATTTTATTTTTTAAATTGATTTTCCACTTGAAAAAATCTTTAAGTTTTTTTCTAATCATATTTTCCACCAATTTGAAACTGCCTTACTTTCTTTTTGGGTCTCCCTGCCTCTCTTTATTTGTTCGCTGCACTTGATTTTGGCCAAAAATATATCTGAATCTAGTTAGTTGATTTAATTGCCTTCCACCCGCCGTGGGCCAGCACGAAAGCCACTTCTTGGAGCATTTGGCTCAAATCTTTTTTGGCCAGCACTTTTTGTAGTAGTTTTATTTCGAGTGGCTACCGTCTGACGGCTGTCCGTTTGTTTGGCTTTTTAGCTTGGCTAACGTAGTCGTCACACGCCACGCCCCGCCCCGCCTATAGGCGCAGGCCAAATACACACATTTTTCATGCAATTTTGATGCTTGAAAATCTTGTGGCGTCAGTCGCCAACTGAGTGTTGTCTCTGCTGATTAGCAGCGCTGCTTAGCTCAAGTGTCCAGTGTCCAGTGTCCAGGTCTGACACTCTGTGGAGCTATTCAGCTATAAATACATGTGTAATGGCTATTTGCAGCGATTGCCCCGGCTCCAGTTTGTTGCCTAAGTCTTTTGTTTCTTGCGCCTGCTCGCTCGTAAATTTATATTTTTTATTTGGTCGCTGCGATTAGAAAATCACTTGGTAACTAATCTTTATGCTGTTAGCGAACGCATAAATTGTGCATATCACTGTCCTTATGTGTGTGTGTGTGTGTGTTGGTGTGTGTTGTGCCTGCATTGGAAGACGGCGTAGATTGCCCACCGGCTGAACTTATTTTGTACTGATTTGTTTGCTAATATGTTGGCGCTGCCATAAATTAGTTTGATTTTTACTGGAGGAGGTCGGCCGATCTGGTTGGGCCTGGCGGCTAGGCTTGACCAGACTTGGGGCCTTAATTTATTTACGGTATATTTTTATACTGTTAGTGCATGTTGCGGTTATCGCGCTTTACGTTCAAATTATGAAGTAATTTCGTCGACTCTTATCGCATTGCGTTCATCGCACATTACAAAACAACATTTACATAATTTTATTTTATTTTGTTTATTTGTTTTCTTGTATTTTAATGGTTGCCCCAAAGCAGGCACCGAGTTGGGGTTCGATGCTGATCTTTGTTTTAGTTACGGGCGATTTCAATTTGGCCATTGCCAAATGTAATTCCCACGAGTGTGCGATCTAAGACTTGTTATTATTGTTGTTGTTGTTGGGCAGTTTTTGTGTGTTATGACTCACCATCAGCTGCACACACTCATAAATATGTGTATATTTTGGGCTGTATACAACAAAGCTTCTTACACACACACACACACGCAACGCAAGTGTCGATAGGTACATTTTTGATTATGTTCAGTCATCTTGAGGCACTTAAATTCATTAAAAGAGATCTAAATAAACCAATAAGTCATGCCACGAGTCCGTCCCATATTGAGTTTCTATTCGAAAATCCCTACAAAAGTGTCAGCTGAGTGCCACTTCACGCTTCAAGTTGCGCACACACCCCCCCCCGTTCCCATACTCACCCTTTTCAGGCACACGTCTGAAGAGGCATTTCAGCCTAAAAATCCCAACTGGCTTTGTATATGCGCACTGTAAAATATAAAATAACAAACAACAAAAACAACAACAACAAAAATAATGATTGCTGCTTAAAAAAATAATGTTGTTAAAAGGGCTTAGATGAGCTTAGATGCTGCCAAGTGTGAAGATGTTGGCCCAAGTTATTTGGCAAGGTTACATTTGATTAGGCTTCACGAATTTGGTTTTAATATAGTGAATTCCTCAGAATCGACTGAGAACCAAAATGTGGAGAATTAATTCGATTGGGTCGACAAACCAATTGTGGCAGCACATTCGATACGCTACACAAAATTCAATTCAACAAATGCCTGAATAAGGCCATAAAAACAAGTCAAGTTCAACAAAAAATTCGAAAACAGTTCGCAATAATTATTTCATTCAATTTCAATTTGAACACGAATGTTTATGTTTATGTTTATGCTGTACGTAATGGTACCCAACAACAACAACAGCAACAACATAGCCCGGCTAACAACGGTCCCCCGTTGGAGGGAATTAGTCATGAAGTTTTTTGGGCACCGGCCGGTCGCATTTTTTGGCCCGCTAAACTCGACTCATGGACTCATGGACTCATGAGCTGAGCCAAGAGTCACTTGCAAATGTCGTCGTGTTGTTGTTGTTGTTTGTAATGGGCCATCGTCAGCGGCAAGTCGTGTGCCAAAATACAAAAAAAAAATCCAAATCATAAAATACGAGACGGATAGCGACTCCGACTGCGAATTGACTTACCATTTGCTCCAGCTGCCGTTTTCTTGTCGTCGTTGTTGCCATTGCTGCTGCGACTGTTGCTGCTGTTGCTGCGACTGTTGCTGCTGTTGTCGTCGTTGTGTTGTTTTAGTTCTCCTTACATGAAAATTCAATGAAAATGTTAATTTGTGAATACATGGCTGCAGCTGAATACATAAGTACATGAACACAACACACAACACACAACTTGCAACTTGCAACGCAAGACAAGAAGCACTTTGATGACATACTCCAAGTGCCAAACACTTAAACTGTAAAATATTTGTAGCACTTGAAATATGGATTTTTCTCAAACGATTACTGATTGCATTTTCTCTCTCTCTATGTGTGTGTGTGTCTCTTGCAGGTGAAAAGCCCTACACCTGCCAATGGCCCGAGTGCGAATGGCGTTTTGCTCGCTCCGATGAGCTGACGCGACATTATCGCAAACACACCGGCGCCAAGCCCTTCAAGTGCATCGTCTGTGAGCGGAGCTTTGCGAGGAGCGATCACCTGGCACTCCACATGAAGCGTCACCTACCGAAAAACAAGTGAGATCGATCAGGATCGGTGGCCACACACAAATCAACTATATCACAATCCAAAGGACTTTAGTTAAGCGTCAAATGAAATTCGTTTAGTAAATGGTTTCTATTACTACTACTACTAATAATAATAATAATAATAATATTAATATTAATAATAATAAATTATAATAGTATCCTGAAAAACCTGAATACTAACTAGTGTAATTACAATCCCATATACGATATTCTAGAGCTTTCCTTACAATTCAGAGAGTGTGCGGAAATTTCAGCTAGCATCGATTTATAGTTCAAAATCTACTCAGCATTCTCCCTCTCGATGTGAACCGCGCTTAAAGTTAAGTAAATGAAATTTCCACCTACTTAACTAAATTTAATTGCAAATCTATCTATAAGCACACACTCCTAATCCTAACTAACGATAACTCGTATAACTTACATATCCACATCAGTTTCAGTTTCAGTTTCTTAACTTTCAAGAGGGGATTCCCTTCGATTCTCCTCAACTCTCATTTCAGTCAAGTGAGAGTGCCGTGTATTAAAGTGCATATAGTAGTATATATATATATATATATATTCATAATGATCATACTTAAACTAAATCAATGTTAAGTTGTAGGACAACATTCTCGTATTCGCCACGTGTCATTATTGTCGCCTAGTTTTTGTATAGTTTCCCTTAGCCATAATATAATGTTAGTATGTATATGTTTAGTCTGTAATTAAATCTATGTATGTATGTACTACTTACGTAGCTAGCGTATTATGTATGTAAACTTATGTGTCTCTATATCGTTTCTAAACACCAAAAAGTGCTGGCACAAAATCATCAAATAATAAAATGTTTTTGAAAAACCAATGTCTCCAATTTATTCCATAATATTTCAGATTCTGTTTGAAAAATTCCATTCAGAAAAAATCAATTTTTATTTTTTATTTATATTATTTTGAGTGTGTTGGGGGCATATAAATTGCTAGTCTCTATCAGCAATTCATTGCCAGTGTCAGACATGTGCATTGGCATTCCTCAATTTGATATTTACTGCATTTCATACGATTATTAACATTTCCCATTTACGTGATTAGCAACGCAATTGTTTTTTTTTGGATTGTAAGTTTCTCTGGCAATTGTCCAGAGATTAACACAATTTGTCTGGCAATATGAGCGGTGCGGGAAACTCCACACGTCAGTTAACAGTTAGGTTTATTAAAGAATCAAATAAAATTCATGACATAAAATGGCTTTATTAAACAGACAAACACACACACACACACACACACACACATGCACATGCACTTGTACAATTTATGACACACAAATAACTAAAAGACAATAATTTTTTTTAGATGAGAAGTCGTTAAATGTGATCCCATCTCGGAATTGGACACTTAATTGAATTTTCTTTGTTATTCATGTGATCATTATCAAAATATTTTGTACACGAAAAAAATATGTCAGGCAAATGTGATACGTTTTTTTTTATTGTTGTTGCTGCTGCTTCGAAATTGTTCAAAATAAAAATAATAATTTCAATTGTGCACTGCATATTTTTTTTCGATTCGTCATTTTTACGATCAAATTATTGCCGTTGTGTGTGTGTGTGTGTGTTTGTGTGTGTTTGTCCGTTTGACATTATAAATCGTTTGATTTTTATGAGGCTCATTTAATTTATGAGTTTGGAAAAAAACAGAAAGAATAAAAGCTGAAGAAACAAAAAGCAAACCAGTTCATTTGTCAAAACTTTTGGACACGTGTTAAGCCACTAATTTAGATGCGTTGATATTAAACGATGAGCTGCTCTTAGCCAAACTCCAAGCCATCTTTCATATTAGCCCTTGGTTTAGGCTCGCTGGATGAGCTGAGCTGAGCTGAGCTGAGCCCACTCAACGCTTGCCACATGACTTGGCCCAGCATCCATCAAAAGTTTTTAGGCTCAGCGCTTCACGTGGGCGTCAAGCACAGCCCATCTCTCTCTCTCTTTCCCTCTCATTTGCTGTCTCTCTCTGTGTTGGCTTGTCAAGTACGAGGTATCTTCAATTGTTATGCGTTGCGCTGATTAATCATGTTACCACTGACAGCTCAACTTTGCGGGCAAGCTGCTTATTAAATTGGCTTAAGATTGCTAGATAAACGCAATAATAATAAAAAAAAAAAAAAAACACATACAGTTACAAATGCGAGTACATACATGGCAAACATGATGAGCATGCTGAGTACGTGTAGGTATTTATGAGGACCCCACAAATTGATAAATGCACAGAACGCAGTCAGTCAATCTGTGCACCCACTCTGAAAATCGGAGTCGGAACAAAAGCTGAGCTGAGATTCATTCGAAATTCGAAATTGATGCGAATTCAGTCAGATCGCGTGTGTCTCTCTCAATCTGCTTGAAGATTGATATCACTTATTATTTCAATTGTTGTGCTTATTTAATACACAAAAGATTAATTGTGCATACAAATATTTACAATCAATTGATTCCCTGTGTGGGTGGATTGTTGCCATTAAACCAACGTGATAAATGTGTCAGTGGAACGCTGAATATGTATATGTATGTGTGTACATATATGTATTACATAGGAAGTAAATGAATAACAATTTTGGCATTGAATTGAGTTGCAAATCAGAGTCATCACTGACTTTCCTTTCATTCAATTATTTATTATGTAATGAGCAAACCAAATGAGTGGGTTTTTCATTTATTAAAGAAACTTAAACAGATTCTTTATATATCAAATTAATATATTCCATTTGATCATAATCGAGTCTTAGACGTTTCATGGCAACTTCACATAACTCATTCATATTTTCTACCCCTGCTTGCAAATGACTTCATTAAAACTCGTTAACCATTTCAAATCCGTTTCGACACATTCCTTGGTTATAGCAGAACAGGCGAGCCAAATGAATGAATTACTTGTTAATTAAAAATAAAAAAAATAATAATATTTTTTAGTTTCAGCAGTGGGAATATCTTCAATTCGAATAAGAAATTGAAATGTGAAGCTTCCGCAATAACTTTTACTTTCAATGCAGGCAGCGTCCAGCTGTGTGGCACAAGAGACACCCACTATGGGTTAACCCACACATGCCGCATGCCGCATGCCGCAGCAGCAACAAGAGCGAGCGGGTTCATCCATTTTGGGCGAACAGCTGAAACATGCAAAAGTGCCCATTAGCAAATGGGGGACGCACTCGTCGTGTCGTGTTTTGTTAGTGTCTCGCAGCATGTGTGTGTGTGTGTGTGTCAACGTGTATTTGTTGCCTGTCAGACTGACAGAGGGGCGCAGCCGCAGGCGACGACCAAAAACCAAAAACCGAAACCAAAAACCAAAAAACAGGAACTCCTCTCGTAAAATGCTAACTGGCCCAATGCTAACAGACAGACAACACGAGAGGGGGGAGGCAAGGCAACGCGTGTTGCAGCAACAACTACTTTGCATACACACGCTGCACATAAACAACGCTGACTAAAAACGGCGACAACTATAATTAAGCTTAATTGCTGTTTAATGTGAGCCACGTAGACAAGGAGACACACATGGACATGGACATGGACACAGAGAGGGAGAGCGAGACGTAGACGGAGTCTGTCTTGGAGTCGGATGCGGAATCGTTGTCAACTCCTTGGACCGATAGTTTTTTGCATTTGTCAAGCGCCCCCGCACTGTGACAGTGCCTGCTAAAAATATCACACTTTGCACAAATCTCTGTCCATTAAAGTTTAATTTAATTATATAAATAATTTAAAAAATAAATGCAGCTGTTTGACTGGATAATTGAAAAAAAATATATATCGCTTATCTATTGGCATTATTGTTTTTGGAGTGTCTAGGAAATTAATTAGCAATTAAAAATGCAATGGACGCTGGCGTCTGGAACCCTAATCTATTGCAATGGAACACTCGTAATTCATATTTATAAATAGGCAAGCATTATTCAAGGTGTCCGAGCGACTCGAGAACCGTAAATTAAATCAAATTCAAAATGAAAACGATATGGTTAGAATTTATAACGAAAAAAAGGCTGAGAATAAAATAAAAATAAAGAAAAAAAAGCCAAAGAAAATATGCAAAAAGCAACGAATTGAAAATACACTTTTCTTGCCAAAGCATAAAAAAAATATATTTTTAAGTATGTTTTTATTTATTTAAATCTATGAATTAAAATTGTAATTAAAAAATATGAAATGCTTGCCACTTAAAGCTGTTACCAGTGCCACACGAAATGTGTGGAGACCTAGCTGAGAAGGGTATACGAGAAAAAAAAACCCATTTGGTCCGTGGCCGCCCACAAATTGGACTTGGAATCGGTTTTCCAGGCCCCTGCCGACAACAGCCGGCAATTGGAGGTTGGGGGTTGTTGCAACTCGACAACAACTGATCAGCTCGCCAGTTGGTGGTGGCAGTGGCCGGCGTGTGACTCAATCCCAAAGCGCATGCTACTTGCCCAGCTGCAGTTGATCGACCGAGCGATCGCTTGATTGGCGACCCACTGGCGACGATTGCCGCTGCTGCTGCTCCAACTGCTGCTGCTGCATTTGGCAATGAACTTTTCGATATCGAAATATTTATGTATATCCATGTATGTATTTATGTATGTATGTATGTATGCATGGGCTAAAAGGTAGATACAAATAAAATCGAGCTTGGCGCTGCCAATTTGACTTTGAACTCGGTCAAATCGAGACACATTTGAAGCTGTTTGCATATTTAACCGAACACCTACAACATTCGCAGCCACAATAAACACTACAACAACAACAACAACAACAGCAGCAGCAACAACAACAACAACAACAAGAGCGAAAACAAATGGTCTGCAGCTGTGTTGGCATAATAATAAGCATTATAATCAGGCGCAAAAAAAGGCTCAATAGGCCAATTGGCTGCCGGCCAGCTAAATGTACAGTTACTTTGTCAAAAGCGCCAAGTCGTGCCTGACAAAATAATGACCATTTATGCATAAACTTATGGCCTCTCAGCCAAATCTCAATATCTCAACAAAAGGTTCTGACAACCCACAACCATCACGGAACAAGCTGCAAATTACGAATTATTTTATATGGAAAACTTTAAGATTGTACAGAATAAAACAGTTACAATTTTATTCTACTGTCAAACTGAAATCGATAAATTATTGAAATTCAGAATCTACCAGAACAAATTTCTGGCATATTTTTCTTACTGCTAAACTGAGCAGGCTTTGCTCCAAATATTTCAGGGTTTTGCCTCTGATTAAAACAGTCGAAGTAAAACTGCAAACGAAAATTGACCAAAAAATTAAAAAAAAAATAAAATTTTACTAAAAACGTAAGTTTGCCATTCGCTAGTTGAATATAAGGATTACAGTGTCACCCAACCAGCAGCGGATAGAATAATTCCAATCATGCCGTTACGACGCAGCGAGAGATTGCGTAAGATTCGAGAGGCAGCCGCGCCAGTTCCCGCTGTTCGCGCTCTTCCTAGAGTTGCCGTTGTTCCCAGAGTTGCCGCTGTTCCCGCTGTTTCCGCTGTTCCCAGAGTTGCCGCTGTTCCCGCTGTTCCCGCTGTTCCATCTGTTCCCGCTGTTCCGGCTGAGTTGCCAGAGAGGCGTCGCAGTCTGCAGTTCTTGGGGAATTTGGTGCCGGACTGCTTTATTGTTGCCGCTGTTCCGGCTGTTGACGCTGTTTCCGCTGTTCCCGCTGTTCCCGCTGTTCCCGCTGTTGCCGCTGTTCCCGCTGTTCCCTCTGAGTTGCCAGAGAGGCGTCGCCGTCTGCAGTTCTTGAGGGATTTGGCGCCGGACTGCTTTATTGGGCTACCTGAGTTTGCTGACTTCATATCAGAGCTTATCAATTTTTCTGATTACCCCAATGAATTGATTATCTCCTTAATACGGAGTAAGTGGAACATGCGTCAGCCTTAAAACAAATGTTCGCAAATTGGGGAAAATATATTCTTATTTTGTGTGGCTTTTGACTCGGCCTGATTAATATTGTATGTATGTATGAATGTATATATGTATGTATGTATAAGCAAATGATGTATTCGAGTATTGTTAATAAATGCGGTAGAGGCGCCCCCATTTCCTGTGCTCCAATTGAACTCTTGGCTCTGTGCTCCTCATCTGCCGCATATATGGATTACCGGATTGGATTGTCTGTTGCAGTTGTGGTTGCGCCTCCGCATGATTAATTGCCTGGCACGCGATGGCGCGATGCCAATCGGCTGGCCCAAGTGACAAAAATCAATGCGCTGCAAATGTGCGAGAGATGAGGCTGCCGCCAGGCTGCTGCAAGTGGCAACCCGACCGGCGGCTGCTGCACCGATGCATCGTGTGAGTTACTCAGAATTACACGTCTCATAAATCTTCAATGTAGCCAGATCTCGATGCAGTATTCTGTATGCTGTATGTCATTTGGCAACCTGTGCCCACGCAGACGCTTATCAGCTGCCAACTATCGCCAGTCGAGACAATTCTTCTTCGGAATGTAATGTGTAATGAAACGGAAGTTGCCCCACTATCAATCTCAATTAAATTGATTGCCACTGAATGTATATATATATATATATGTATATATATGTATGTGCATATATAGAAAATAATAAGTATAGCTGAGATCTCAATGTGCGGCATTTTTATTGAAAATCCTCACAATTACTTAATTTTACTATCAAAAACAATAAATTCTTATTCAAATATATTTTTCACTATCATTTTCAATTTGTAGCAATTATTCTAGTTAAACTGGATTCTAAAAAAAAAAACTAGTTTTAAAATCAAATCAATATTTTTAATTTTTTTTTTACACATTCCCGGAAAATGAAAACGTTTATCATATTTATTTGCATGGATCTTAATAACATATTCAGAATATGTGTTAAACAAATTTCAAACATTCCAGCTTAATAAAAAAAAAAAACACATACATATTATTTACAGTTAGAGCGGACATGGCTTAAACATAAATTTGTGCAATAGCTGCAATTTTGGGTGCAAAAATAAAAGCGAGTTGACAATTGCAAACAGTTGGCTTGGTCTAAATTGCGCACATCCGTTGGACTGGCAAAAGGAGCCGCAATAATTTGCGGCAATATGGCAAAAGCCTCGCAACATTTGGTGTTGGTGTTGGTGTTGGTGTTGGGCCACTCGACCTGGCTGAGAAGTGGCAATAAACAAAGCCAAGAGCACGCGTTATTTTCTGCACATTTCCATGCAAATGGTGGCGGCAAATCAGCGTAAATGAAAGAAGCAGCGACAACAACAACAACAACAACATGAGCAATTGCCAATTGCGTGTTGCACAATCATTGAGAGCAGCAGGCAAAGAGGCACAGCCAGCAATTGACGGCCTACACAGACCCAGCACAGAACCCAAGAACATGACATCAAATGGCAAACAAAGAGCAATTACTACAACCAAGTGTCTCGTCGAAGAACTCGAAATCTCAATGGTTCCAAATCCGCACATGGGCGAGCGCAGCCCACATTGCCAAAGCTGACTCACATTGAGGAAAAAAAAAAAAAAAAACACTGGAAAAAAATAGAGATGCGTTGGACGTTGGACGATGTCTTCAATTGGGAATGGGTATTGCGGCTGTTGCGACTGTTGCATGCCACAAACAAAACTAAACGTTGCTAAAAACTCAACATATTTATCGCACTCGTGGCAATAGCTGAAGGGGCGGCTGAGGGGGTGCCTCCTAATGCCCACTAATTAATGATAATGTCAGTAGCGAATGTGGCGAGTGCAGTGCTAGCCAGTTCCACAGGTCATCAGTTAACGTTTTCATTAACCATATGTCACACGCATGTCCTGCAGGACAACAACAACAACAACCCTCCGGGCAACCCTCGCTGAGCTGGGAACCCCTTGAAAATTAAATTATGCGCTTGGTCGCGTGTCCTCCACAAAGTTAACAGTCGGCGAATGATGAGTCAAAAAAAACATATATATAAAAAAAAGGAAGCAAATGAAAATGAAAATGAAAATAAAAATGCAACGCGTTTTACCCCCCCTTCCGCACCCCCGATTCCTATGAGTTTCCCACTCGTTCACATTTCTGGGCTATATTCCCATTTCTTCCCATAAATTATAGAAGCTCCGCGTCCAGTTGGACAGTTGGTTGTTGGCCAGTTGTGCAAACTGTTTGCAGTTGGCGCGTGTTTCGGGCCAGCAAAGGTGTTAAAACTGTGCCACAAAATTGGTAATGCCTGGGGTTGTTTTTATGACCGTCTGACTTTTTGGCCTCGACTATCTCCTGAAGAGCCCGATATAATTACGCATTTTGTCGACAATGAAGTTTATGTTCCTCTACAAGGCGCGTGTCAGACATGTATATATACCTATATACATATATATATATATATATATAGATATTGTTGGATATTGTTTATAAAGCTGAGACACGCCATACTTGAACTAGGGGTTAATATTTCTCATTTTCGCTTTTAACCCAAATAATTATGAGTGGCACGCATTTAACTCCAGGTTCACAAATCGTAGCTGATTTTTTAGGGCGGGCTAAAACGAGAATCAGTCTTAGCCTATTTAACTCCAGGTTCACAAATCGTAGCTGATTTTTTAGGGAGGGCTAAAACGAGAATCAGTTTTAGCCTATTACTATGCGTCACGATTTCGAGAATTCCCATTTATCTCAAGAACTGTGTTGCAAATGGAAATTGTATTTCATAATCCAAGCAGACCGACAAAGACTTCAGCAACACCTTCTCAATTCGATTTAACCCAATTAACTATTAACCTAATTTACATACAAGCCAACATTCCCAAAAACTTGCACATCACGCCGAACACTTCACATAATTAACTCGAGCAACAACAAAAACAAAATAAAACTCACGCATTTGCCAAAAAAAAAAAAAACAAAAAAAAAATCCAAAAAAAAACAGTGAAAATTGGCAGCCTCAGTTACATAATAGTTGGATGTGGCTGATTGATGGATTGGCGATGGAGATCAAAGTGAATCAGAGAGCAAAGAAGCCACTTGGCCAACTCCAAAATACTATTTCAATTGCCTTATAATCGAGACTTGGCTTTAATGAGTTAGCATCGAGAGAGACGGGCAGCACACACAGCAAACATGGCTCAGCAGGTTTGCCAACGTTGGCCAAGTTAATAATTTAATGGACAAAATATAAACGAGCTGGCGCAAATCCAATTCAATTCAATTGCAGTTGAAATTGTAATTGAAAATAGTTTTTAATGCTGAATTAATAGAAAAATTTGTTGTGGCATGCGGCGTGCGGCGTGCGTCAAGGTGTTGAAATTCGATGATACGTTTCATTTGCCCCGATGATCGATGACCCTCCTCACTCATTACTCTCATGAAAGTAGGCGTGGCCAGCGCCCACGCTAATTAGCCGCTGCGAGGCCCCCAGCTGCCAAGCACAAATGCCAATTTATGCGAGGTCTTAAAAAAACACAAAAAAAAACGTCACTTTTAAAAAGCTTAAAATGTTTTTGCTGCCGCGTGTCCTTTGTTTAATTAGTACACTGAAAAATTAGTCAAAAAATGAAGAAAAAAAATGCAACTAAATAAGAGAAAAAAAACGATGATCACATAAATATTTAAGCGGATTATGCGGCGATTTATCAAAAGCAATTAAAGAGCAAACCGAAAATGAGTTATTTTTTATGCGATTAAGTTTTATTATTAAGTTTTATTTTTTATCGCTGTTTTTTGTTGTTGTTGTTGTTGGTGATTCGCGGAATGCGCTCTGATGACAAATAGTAGCAAAAATGTTGCGCCATCTGTTTTTTTGTGAGGGGTGTGTGGGGGGAGTTGAGACAAAATGTTTATAATGCTGCTAAAAGCATGTCAGTACGAGTATCTCACAGATACAAATCAGAAAGCGGCAAAGTGGGCCACGATGCGGCAACCGCAACTAAATTCAGTGCAAAGTGCCAGGCAGGCTAACCAGGCTGTTAGCCAAGTTTGCCTGTTAGCCAGGCTGCCAGTTGACCAGATTAAGCGGCTATCTGTGCAGATCAAAGCCGCTTGAGAAATCTGTGAGATATATATACGACTAAATTTAGCAGCACTCGGTGGCAAGTGCGGGCCAAGTCTTTAGCTTAAATACTAATTACCCTATGGGGAGCTCTCTCACTTGCTGCCTTATCGCCACAGGAGCTACCAAGTCGTGAGCTGCCGGCAACAAAGTCAACTCTCTAGTCTCGAGTCTCCAGTACCTAGTCTCCAGTCTCCAGTCTCTGGTCTACAGTTGTGCGTCGCTCGGCGCGTCGTCAATATTTGTCAAACTGTCATTCGGTTTGACATTTACGTTTGATCAACACCAGGTTGCAACTGCTGTCCAGTGGCGGTTGCCCGTTGTTGCTGCTCCTACTGCTGCTTGCCACAGGAGCCGCTTACCGTCCGCTTTGCCTCGTTGACATGGCCAGATAAAAGCTAAAGCGAAAACTAGCCCAACATCGATTTGTGTTTTTTTTTTCTCCTATTTTTTTTTCGGCTTTTCAATGTGAGGCAATTTAAAAGGCGACACATTAACGAGTTCGAGACACCGTGAGTGTCGCTATTTTGCCTTGACGCGCTTTTGTTATACAATCTGCCCCACATGGTGGCAAGCAGTGCAAGAAGTGAGTCTAAAAACTGATCCCAGCCACAGATAAGCAACTGTTGCAGCTGCCAAAGTGCAATATCTTTACAACTAACGAATGTTGTGATAACAGCCTGATTAGAGAAGATAATAATTATGTTAATCAGTGTTTAAACTTCAAACTAAAGTGCCTAAAAATATAATACGAAAAGCAACCAAAAGTCTTATTTAAATTCACATTTATTTCTCCATTTGCTGTAATCTTTTTAGTTGTTGAGTGTTAAATTTGACACCATTTCTAATTAAAAAAATTACATTTATGTCAGCAAAACTGTGTGGAAAATTTGTGGATGGAAAAATATCTTTGACAATTCTTGTGAAACTTAATAAATAAATATTAAATATTAATATTTTATGAACAATATTTCCAGTATGCATATATACATAAATTTCAATTATCAAATTTTTAACTAATTCCCAATGATTGGCTACCAGTTTCTGCACTTCAGATGATTTATTTATCAGATCATTGAGTTCATGAAACATAAATCATAATTTTAATAGCACTTCAAAAGGCAAAGAATCACAGAAATGAAATTGCAGCTGCTGGAATTGCAACAGACCTGCCCTGTCCCCTCCCCTGTCTCCCTCTCTCTCTGTCTGTCTGTCTCAGCAACTGCCTTTTGGTTCATTAGGCTCTGATTGATTGCACAAAAAACATGACCTTCATATGACCACAAAAAAATGCGGGCAAATAAACTTCCGTTGCGATCGAACAAGTCGCTGTTATTGCTGGCTCTTGGCCACTTGGCACACTTTTACTTGGCTCATCTCCTGCTCATAGCGGCTGTGTGTCCCAGAGTGACTCACCGACAAAGTTGGCCAAGTTCAGACGCAGCTGGAGGCCCCCGCAGACTCTAAAAGTTTTATTTATGCTGCGTAAGAATTTGTTAACAGGCATGTTTAGGAGCGCCTCGAAACCAGCAACTAAACACAGCACAACAAAAAAACACACACAACACAAAAACACACACATCAAAGCATTTATATTTTTGTGAATGAACTCAAGAGTTTCACCGTGTCGGGGGTATTTGGGTCTTTGGCTTGAGAACATGCGTGGCGTGTGGATTTTTATGTTCCATCAATGAAATGGCATTTAATTAACATAATTTTTATTGATCGCAGCTAAAGAAAAACAACAACAGCAACAACAGCAAACAACAGCAACATCAGCCCGAGATACAGATACAATCGATAGCCGATCACTGTGGCAAGTTCTTTCAACTTGCTGGCAACTAATTTGCATAATGCGCACAACGAAATCTTTGGCATAGATGGAAGCCACGTCTACCCCTCCCTACCCCTCCCCCCCTTTCAAAGGGCAAACAAAAGCTCTCTTTGGCGTGGGCTTTAATCGGCTTTTAGTTAAACAAGCATATGGTGTGTATATGTGTGTGTATCTTCGATATCCATGTCAAGTGTTTTCCGCATCCAGCGAAATTATGATTGAAATTTAGATGGAGCTCCAACTAGTGATATACCTATATACATATATATATATATATATATATATACATATTCATATGTAACCTGGAATCTCTGGCATACGATCTGGCTTGGTTTGTGTTTGTTTTTCTACGCTGACATCACTGCATTATTCATGGATATAGCGCCAAAGAGTCTCACTTCTTGTCAACTTGTCGGCCAAGTTAATGTCCAGATTGTTGCCATTGATATTGCGCTTAAATTTAGAGAGAGAGTGTCAAAATTGGTGCCAGCTCATAAAACCACTTATGTTTGAAGTTGGAGCTCCAATCGCTGAACTTGATCCGCTTGGAACGCTAATCAATTAAAACGAGTGATTTAATCAGAACTCGTAAAAAATCACTTTCCACTTAAACAAAGGCTAAAAAAAAATCTATACATAATTTTATTTAAAAAATGTATTAATAGAAAACTGTACAAGACGAAAACCGAGTAAGAGTTTTTTTTATTATTAATTTTCTAAAAGCAATTTAATTATACAACTTGTGAATTATGATATCTTTCTTAATTAAATTTAAGCATAAAACTTAAATTAAATATAATTTATATGCATTTATTTATTATTTGCATAAATTGTTCGATTTGCAATACTAAAAAGTAATCATGAGCAAATTTTGAGTTACATCATTGCTGATCATAAACTATATATATATATATATAGTATGTACATCTATGTAGTTTTTGTTGAGGTTAATTCCGTGGATTAAAGACTGCAGATTTAGTTATTTGTTAATATACGTGTTCTTTATTCAAAGGCATTCACTTGTCTACCTCTTCTGCTCGTGGCGCGATTACTCTTCATTAAGTGCGCTCACGGTACATCGATATTACATCGATTGTTTTAAGGGCTACCAGACTTACTAGTAGTTACATTTTGTGTTGCTTAGCATAACTTAATTTTAACAGTTTTTTCTTTAATGCACTAAGCTATTATTTTTTATACTCATATTGCAAATGCAAAGTTTTATTTTATTTTTTTTTTATTAATTTTCTAAAACCAATTTAATTATACAACTTGTGAAAAATGATATCTTTCTTAATTATAATTAAGCATAAAACTTTAATTAAATATAATTTATATGCCTTTATTTATTATTTGCATAAATTGTTCGATTTGCAATGCTGAAAAGTTAACATGAGCAAATTTTAAGTTACATCATTGCTGATCATAAACTATATATATATATAGTATGTACATCTATGTAGTTTTTTCTTTAATGCAAGCTAAGCTATTATTTTTTTACTCATATTGCAAAAGCAAAGTTTTATTTTTTTTTTTTGAAAAACACACTTTGATTTATTGTGTGTGTAAAGTGTCACGCGGGCGACAACAGCCACCGCTGTGATTGTGACTGCGACTTTGACATGTCACACAATGCGAACACATAAATAGTATCCGATATAGATACAGATACAGATATAGATATATATACAGATACGGATACATTTACAGACTGAGCTGGGATGTCTTGAAATGTCATATTTCAATGCATATTAAATGAAAACTGTTTACTAATAGAATTTAGCGCCGCGACACGAGCAACAAATGACAGCGATTACGTTTATGACAATTGGAAAGGTTGGCCAGGCCAACTCATAGTTGGCCTAAACCTGAGCTCAGCTGCAATTGCAGTTGATTCTATTTCTTTTTTTTTTTATTTGAGTGTTGGCGTCATTTTGTTGTGCGGGTGTGTGTCAAAGTTATCCGCACTCACACTGTGAATGATTTCCCACGATTTGCGGCAAAAAAAAAAACGCCGCTTGCCAAATTCAAATTCAAGATTCGAGCTTCGAGCTGCCTGCCAAAGTGTGAGTCATTTTTCAAGACAATAACTTGTAAAAAATGTTCAGCAATTTGGCTTTGAGAGAGCAGCCCCCAAAAATATCTACAGTTGAAACTTTAAAGTGTTGTTTTGTAAACATAATGCAGAAACTAAACCACAGAAATCAATAAAAATCAGCGCATAAAAAGGAGCAGCAGCAACTCAACAACAACAACAAAAATAACAACAGCAATAACAATTCGAGACCCAAACTCATTGCGCAGGCGTCTCGGACACTGTGGCAGTGAGGGGGCGGCAGCTGTGGCAAGGGTGTGAGGGGGGACTCCCCGTCTAGCTCGGCTCTGCAATTGAGCAATTGAATTCGCACGCTTGCGCGCCTTTTTTTAGCCAGCTGTGTTGTTGTTGCAGCTTTGTTGTTGCTGCTGCGGCAGCGGATGTTGCAGACACATCTCGGAAGCTTGACGATGCTTTCAATGTTGCTGTTGTTGAGAAAAGCCAAACAAACCAAAAGAAGAGTGTCTGCTCAGATATTACAAAAATCAATTACCAACACCTCAAAAAGTTGTTGCCGTTTGTAGCTGTTGCTGCCGTAAATGTTGCCCATGCTGACACAGCAGCAACATTAACAGCGACAACGACAATATCACCGCTGTGCAACAAACTGAGAACTAAGCGTTTGTAAAATACTCTAAAAGCAAAGAATTTTGTTTTAAAAGTTAGCAAAGATTTTAAATAAATAAAAACTGATAAATATTTTAAATAAGCAACTTTATTTTTTTCCAAATCCATATACAAATATTCAAAGTTAGATAATATTTTTAATTCTTTTGCCATTATTTTTTTTAAACATATTTACAATAAATTCACTAAAAATCTTTTCCAACAGTTACATATTTTTATTACATTATATTAATTAATATTAATATTAATTTTTTTATTTTACAAATCTTAGAATATTATTTAAGTAAACAGTTGGCAGATTTGGAAGCGCCCGTTTTTTGTAGGGTATATAAAATAAGGCAAACGTGCGTGGTTGCTGGTAATAGACACAATCATAAAAATGAAATATATCTGAGAATCTCCCATGACGTTTGGCTTCGCTTGCGCAACTGCGTCGTCGTCGTCGCGGTCTTCTCCTAAGCTGGGCTGCTGCATCTGAGCCGAGCTGAGCTTGAGCTGAAGATGAAGCAGGAGTGGTTCAGCGGTGGCTGTGTGGCTCGGCTGGAGGCTGGCCGCCAGCGCTCGTCGATGTCGATAGCCAAAAATGGTAAATGTGGTAAATGGGATAAGGCAGAGCCACGCGTGGGCTGTCAACTAGCAGCGCTGAGATCGCAGCTTGCAGCTTATGGAGGAAGCTGCTGTAGGGGGGGGGGGGGGGGGGGGGAGGCAGCCTATCAATGGGCAGCCCAATAACAGGCATACATTGCATAAGACTCGCTTGGGGGTGACTCGCTGCCACAACTACAGCTCCGGCTTAAGCTCCTGCTGTTGCTGCCTGGCTGGCAAATATTTAAATTATTTCATCGCATAACCAAAATGACCAGCAGGCATGCAGAGAGTCTCTCCTAGTCTCAGCTGGGCACAAGCAGGCAAGCAACAAAGTCACCGCTCGTTCCTCATAACTCATGAAACACCCAAAAGACTCCAACTTCGATTTTGCCTCCAACTCCACAACTGGTAGCCACCCCAGCAAAGAGTTGAGGCTTGCGATTTGCGTTTAACAATTATTATTGGTGATTAACACGGCATGTAAAGAGTCACAAGATGGTGGCGGAGGAGGAGGCGGCGGGGAGAACAACCTTCGACACCTGCAGCCAAGTGGTTTCGTGGTTTGGTTGCTGTGTTTGCTGTGGTTGCCGGCTGCATGTGGAGCGCCACGTTTGACTTTTAATTAAAATATTAAACGAAAATGCAACTGCACAAATTGTAACTGGATCACTGAGCAACGTGGAGATTTTGGCCAACGAGTACGGCATGGAGCTAAATTGTGGGGACGTGTTTTTTCGTGATCGGAGCGCACGCTTAAGGTTATGTGGATTAGGGGTCAGTATTGGTTTCCAACATGCCAAGAACAGAGCCAATTAGTTTAACATTGATACAGAGATTGCTGTGCCTCGCTGGGATGTGTTGCGGGGGGAGAGGGGAATAATGTAGAATGCCATTTGAGATGATACTGCTCAATGAGCACGCAACTAGAGTCTCAGCTAGATTTGGAATTGGAAAAAGATTAAAAGCAAAATTTAATAAGGAAAAAATATTTAATTATCTGTTATAAAAAGTTAAGTAAAAATTAATCAGCTGCATTAAATTATATAATTAACACTTGTCTTTGCATAGATATTGTGCAATAAAAATCTGGGCTTAATCCGCAGCTGGCTTTTTGTCCAATTTTGAGCCTAAAAGCCAACACATAAATTGTGGCACAAACAATGCGCAAATCGCAGGCAACAAATTTTGATTTGCTAATAAAAATGCCATTAAGAGGGGAGGGAGTTTATTCTGAGGGGGCAACAAGGATGTGGCGAATAAAAAACGAATAAATTTCAAATGACGACAATTAAAACGCACACTTTGAGAAAAGTATGCGTTGTGCTGCAATTTGTGGCAGCCACTATACAAATGGCCGCAGCAGCAGATCGTGCGGCACATGGAACATGGAAAATCTTTGGGAGCCGCAAGATATACAAACACCCTGTCACCGTAATTCAGTTGGAAAACTGCAGCAATCTTTAAGTGGCAGCAACAGTTTGACCACAGATCGTTGCGCGTTGCTTGTTGCTTCGTTTGGGGCACACAGATTTATGGGCTGGATTGATCGATGGCTGCAGTTAACATGCAGCAATTATAAGGCAACACAATCGCGGGAGAATCGAGAGAGTCGCACACGAATTATTATTGACTGACAAATTAACGAGCTTGCCGCATAATTTATCTACTTGCGACTGTCCACATTGCAACTTGGGGACTCGCTCGATTTGTGTCACTGAAATTGTGTCAAGCACTTGGAACGGTAGCTTACAATGAGGATTTCATATACAAAATAAAAATGAAATTAATTTTTATATTTTTGCGCCGTGCGCCATAAAAACAACGAACGAACAAAGCCCAAGCGAGAATTGTATAATGAAAATCAAGCTGAAAGCTGATTTCCAAAGAGAGACAACAACAACAACAGCCCCAAGAAATCCATGAATAATCTTAACAAAAATCAGTACAGCAGCCACAACAACAACAACAACAACAATAATAATAATAATAAAGAAACGTCATAAAGCGTGCTGGAATTTTGATAATGAATAAGACGGTGATTGGAACTGTGATTGTGATTCCGATGCAGTGACTGCGATCAGTCACCGGAAAACAATTCCGGCCAAACGCTGCTTGGCTTTAATTGAAACAATAACCGGCAATAAAAAGCTGTCATAAAGACATGAAAAAAAAGGTCTATGACATGGAAAATCACACGCTCCAAACTCAAAAATCTTTGTTAGAAAAAAATTTGCCTCGTTTACTACCAAAAATTTTGTATCTGAGGGCAAACAAGCAACTTGTTTGTGTTTCCCTCGGTGGCATATTGATTTTCAGTTTTCACTGCATTCACAGAGATAAATGCGATCTGCTCTTAGCCATCTATTTGGAGTTCACATTCATATATTTCGTTAGCCTCGACAAGTTGGTCAATAGCTTGGCTAAGCTGTGTTGAGCTGGTCAACAAGTTTCGGCCGGCAAACGAAAACAAGTGTCACACCGAGAAACGGTAAGCACAAATCTCAGCTAGTTACTAAATAAGTAAGTAAAGTGTGTAAATATTTATTTAATTATGCTCATATTTATGCAAGCCACATTCAAAGTTGGCCCACGGAATGTTAAATGTGCGCAGAGCAGTCAACCGAAATTGGAGACACATTCAGCTAATGTTGGGAAAGTTGTTTAAAATACAAATTTACAAAAAAAACCAAAACAAAAACCAAAAACAAATAAATAATTTGATAGGCTGATTTTGCTTAAGACCGATCAGGTTACGGCTTAACGATATAATAAACCTCATTTCTTCTCAAAAAAAAAAAAATATATATTTTAATGTGAAAAATCTTACGAAAAGCATCGCAAATTGCTAACATGTAATTTTTAGTTTCTTTACTTTTTATGCTATAAAACTAATTTTAATTTGTTAAATTTTATGGAAATGACACCCGCTAAAAAAGTAATACTACAAAACTCCATAAAACTTCGAGTTTTCGAGTGTTTATTATGCCGGCATTTAAAATTACATTTAAACTCTCCCACGACTTTTGGCCAAAATACAGCGCTGAAGACTCTATTAACTGCAGTAATTTCAGTTATGGCAACAGAGTCGAAATGAAATATGGCTTTTTTATATTGCAGCCAAAATCCGCTAAGAGGTAATAAATGTGGCGACCATTAGAAAACGCTTTGCGCTAATGTGTTACAAATATTTCATGTTGCGACGCGGCAAATTGTGAACAATGTTGACAACAATTTGTGGCACAGAAACGTGTGCAACATTTTCGATGTCGATTTGTTTGGCTCTTTGTGTGCGCCTATGGAAAGCACCGTTAATGCCCAAGTACATTGTTGTGGTAATATGTTTGTTAAATTGTCGAAGGCAGACTTCTGCTACCGATGCGATATGGCGACAACAAAACAACTTCATTTTGGCTACCATAAATATTACGAGCTTGCCCCATTATACCGACCCGGAGAGTGCTCGTAATTATTCATATTTTTCCGTGTGGTTTTTGCCTTTTGTTTGTGGGTTTGTTTTGGGGATGCGTTGACCCACTGAGTCCATACATAGAGAGAGCAGCTGTAGTAGCCGTTTGCCGCAAGTTCGGGTCTGCTTTATGTGCCACATCAAATTGTCAGAGACTAGGCAGCAGCAGCAGCAGCAACAACAACATTGGCCACAATATATCTTGCAACACGAGTCAACTGTCGGTTTTTATTGTCGTCTGCTGCCAGGCCAAACATTTCTTTGTTTCGTTTGGCATTTTTGCATTGCAAATTGCCACAAAAATCGCAGCAGCAGCAGCAGACAGAAAAAAGTTACAAAAACAACAACAACAACAACAGCACCAGAAAAATGTTGCGGAAAAACTCATAAAAATCTGCGGCCTGAAGCTCGCTTCGAGCTCATTTGAAAGTCAAATAACCTGGCCGACTGAAATCAAAATAAAAACAACAACAACCACAGTCAAAAAGGCAACTAAGTAAAAACTAAAACTATTACCCAAAAAAGTGCACCGCGAGTCACAGAAATTGCCTGTTTTGCATTCGAGTTTCGGTTATTCGGTTTGATTCCATCCGAGAAAAGACTCTTGGCGAAAATTACTACGAAAATTATTTCGCTAAATGCTTCACTTTGGCTGTGCCGCAAATATACCCCAAAATGGCCAGAGATAGAAGAGGAGAGGAGTAGAGGGGAGAGTTGAAGTTAATGCAAAAATGTTTTAATTAATTTACAAAGGCATTTTGCTGAGTTGCCAGAGGCGCCTGCTCCGAAACCAAGAAACAACTCAATAATTCATAAGCGTTGCCAGACCCAAAAAATAACTACAACTTATTCGCTTGGTTTCTTCAGTTTTTTTTTTTCAAAATGATTTTTTTTTCTTTTATCAGCTGATTGTGGTCTCTTGGGCAAAAGTGTCACGTAGTGTGTGTGTCGGGCGGCGGGCGCTAATGATTTCTGGGATTTCATAAGCGAATGGGAATGGGAGATCTTTTTTTCCTACAGCTGCCGATAACAACAATGTACAGCGACATCGCCATATGGAGTTGTCTCAATGTCTTTATTTTTTTTTTTTTTTTGGTTCAATTCGGTTTCGGTTAATTGGCAGTCAACATCCCAAAGATCGGCTGTGGCGCTTCTCGGTGCCCAAAAACGAGTTCATAATGAATGGCCAACATGGCAAGCTCACGTTTTTCTAGTCAACCCCAGTTTACCCTATCCCCCCCTTCCTTCAAAATAACAACGACAACAACGAACCTATTTTGATTGTTGTTTGACGCATGTCAATGTGATTGTTGTTGTTGTTGTTGCTGTTGTTGTTGGCGCCACAAAAATGTCAAAAATTGTGGTAAACGACGCCGTCTCAACCGCTGCCGAGGACTGTGCCCAAAATGCTCAAATGAAGTTGTTTCACTTGTGCGGCACGTGCGTTTGCTTTTCGAGTTGAGTTTCCAGATTGAGCTTGAGTCGTATATTTTTTTTTTTTTTTTTTTTTTTTTTGCTTTATTCTTGTATTTTCTTGCTAAAGACATGGCCACAATAAAGCGCAGACTGACATGTCTACGCAGTTGGGTGCCTCTGGTAAGAGCGTGCTCTGATTCGATCTAATGATTGCAATCACTGCCAGATCAATCCTTTCCCGTTGATCTAGTCACAGATTTGGTTTAACAAAAAACCTCACGATATATAATATGTTATATATATAAGTTATAGATGAAATTCGAAAAAGTAACCAACAATTTGTTATCTTAACTTAAACATCTTTCTTTCAGCTTGGCCTGTGAATTGTTTGCCCTAATCTCAACAGCAATACAGTTAGTTGGATATTAATATCCATTCAAATCTTTGTTCAATTTTTCCGTATTTATCTTGACATCTCCTTTTAGTATCTGAGATCAACGATCTTATTGTTACATCATTTGCAGAGCGCAACGGCATCTGCTTCATTAGTCTAACAATTAATTTTTGTGCTCGACATGTGTAGGCATTTGCCATATAAGGGACAGTGGAGTTGGGCACAAAAGATTCAAGCGGCTCCTAGTGCTCCTCCCCGTTGCCTATCGGCTGCTTTTACTGGCTGCTCACGAGAAACGCTGTGGCACAGATGGCACCGCGGGCTAAAATTGAGTAATAGCCCAGCTAACTAAGAGCAACCCCAACAACAACAACAACAACAACAACAGCATGACCAATTGATTTATTTTATTTTCTATTTCTTATAAGCTGCATGCAAGTAAACAATTTGCAGCGCCTGGCGAATAAAAATAAAAACCAAACTTCAACTGAAAATGAAACTGAAACTGAAACTGAGACTAAACTAGACAAATACTTGAGCGGAAAGTTGGCTACACACTTCGTCATCGCTGGCAGTTGGATTAATATTGAAATATTGCCGGTCAGGCGACGTTGCCTATGACGGGCGAACGGACGGATAGACAACTGGCCAGGGCCATATGTGAGACACCGTCAACGGCAACTGAGAGCTGGCTCTTTGATTTATGGCCGCAGCGCTAATAAAGACAACAAGCTGCAAGCCAATCCGCTCCAACCACCAATCTCGTACCCCGACCAGAACTGCCAGACGAGCAGGCAGGCGAGCAGGATGTGCCGCCGGCGAATGACAATCAAACTCATACTTGAGCTCCAAAACACAGATGCTCAAGCAGGGGGGCAAATTAATTTAGTAACGACTCTTTTACTTGGGTTAATCTATAGGCAATATCCAAAGTGAAACCACATTTAAACGCTTGATAAATGGACCAAAGCTTCTGTTTGTAATTTATCTTCTGCAGGGAATATGTTAAGTAAATGAAAAATGAATTTAATTGGAAAACAATTTAAGTTTCATTAAATGAAAAATTAATTTTAAGCCTTAAGCATATTTTTCTTATTCTTATTAAATTACACTTGAATTAAATTATAGTTGAATTGCATTTCAAGTTCGTTGCCTAAGTCTTTTGTTTTAATTAGGCTGCTGCAGGCTGCTGGCTGGCAACAGCCCCTGTCACAGTGACCCAGTTAAAGGACTGTGCCGAGATCAACTTGTTTGGCAACATGTTCTATGCGGCACACAAAACTCAAAAAAAAAAAAAAAAAAAAAACTGGTCGGGTCAGCAATGGCTTTAGCACTTGCTCAGCTGAGACCCATAAAGTTGCATCATCATCGTTGGAGGGACGCGAGAGAAACACATAAAAGGAGGCAGACAGAAAAAAGAGAAGAGGTGGCGGAGGAGGCGGAGGGGGCGGTACAGTGAGTATTGTACAACAAGCAAACGCGCGCCTCGTAGCAAATGATGCCATGTTATATATATTTTGTGTACGGTTCATCCGTCTGTCCATTTGCGTGCCGTCCGTTTGTTCGTGCAGCTCAGATTACTGCGGGGCGATAAAAATGACTTGCCAACTTGCACATTTGGCCAAGACCAAGACCGGCCATTGAAGACGGCAGCCCGAAGAGCTTCAGCTTGGACTTGGAGCTGTTGTGGGGCAGACAGACAGACAGACAGACAGACAGAGTTGTTGCCTCTGGCAAATATTTAGATAGATTTGACTTTTCATGTTAATGGCGCGCTTTCAGCTGCTCATAATTAATCGGGCATCCACATTGAACAAGTAGGTATTTTTATTCGTAGCAAAAGACACTTTATGGCTAATTAAATGCATTGAAATCTCATGACTTGATAAAAGTGGCAACTGCAACTGCCACAGCAGCAGCAGCAGCAGCGGCAACTGCAACGGTTTCACTGAGTTATTGGTTCAGTCAACGAAACGACTAAACAACTCTGCAGTTGTTAGATTTATGCACTAGTTTAATAATACATTTATTTAGTTGAACTAAAAGTCAATCCTTTTTTGCAGTGCATTTTAATGAGCTGCAGCTAAAAACTGTAAAAACTGAATATTTACAATTACTTAAGAAATTATGTTTATTTTTTTATAGTTTTGGTCACAACATTTATTGCTTTATTCGCAAGTAGTTAATAAAATATTTATGCAGTTTCAATTTTATAAACTCTTCGTGTGGCGTGTCATAAATTTAATAAACGATTTATGCACTCAGCGAAAACTCTCAGAGATCATTTTTTATTGGAGTTTTTGAGTTTTCATCAAGTTGAAACAATTACTACGATTGCTTCCTTGTCGACGTCATTGTAAAACGTTGTAAATTCTACACGCTGTCATTAAATAATACCACGCAATAAAAAATACATAAAATCCATATGAAAATGCAAAACGCTTTACCCACACCACACCACACCAAACCACACCACAAACATGGTGCAAAAAGACAACAACAACAGCCAAAAAGATATTTTACAATTTATTAAAAATTGATTGTATTGCCACGCAGCAGTAACAACTGCAGCAGCAACAACAAATACAACAACAACAACAACTTCAACTAGGCCCGGCTCGGTTTGGTCTGACCAGGCCCAGACAGCGAATTTGGTCGTGGCACTTGTTGAGCGAGCGTTTTGGCAAATGGCAACATGTAAAAAAAAAAAACAAAACCGATAAACACAAAATATCAAATCCTGAAGACAAGCGGCAAACATGCAACACTCGCACACCCAACTAACAAAACAGAGAAAAAAAATAATAAACAGAGCGACAGCAATGTGAAAATTGCATTTTAATAAATTCAAAGCTGAGGTCTGTTTATCGATATCTCGAACTGTGTGTGTGTGTGTGTGTGTGTGTGTGTGTATCTATGTGATATGCGTACCATAAATGATTATAATGCGTGAGTGTGTCAATAAATTGGCAATTGCTTGCAACGTGCCCCATTTATTTGTGGCCGCATTGTGATAAGCTCGTGCCTGGAGTCTCGAGGCATTCGCTGATAGCAACAGAGATCTGTGGCAGCCACTTCGTTTCTTTTCAATTACGACTTGTGCACTTGAACCGCCTGGCGATTTATCAGAGCTGGCCATATTTTCGAGTTAATGGCAATGTTTGCCTTGTCGCTTGTCAGTACACTTGCACCTTTTGGTGGATACCACGAGCTGTCGTGATTACGAATTTCAGCGCCAATAATTTCTCACGTTTGAAACATAATACCGTAATCTTTTCGGTTGCAACACAAAATTATGACAAAATATTAATAAACATTCAGCAAGTCAAAGACTGCCGCCACTCAAGTCCCCCCTCTCTGGTCATGAGCTCTATCGATTTGACCCGGTCTAGAAATCAGCTGCAACAAGTACAACTTCAAATCCAACCTAAACTCCGACGCAAAGTCGAACTGCGAGTTTTGTGGTTTAAGCCGTTTGCATGTACGAATTTAATTAAAAATATTGTTTGCGTGCACATTTCATAAATAATAAATAATAAATAATAAATAATTATTATCGTTCTGTTTGGCTTGGCTTGTTTATATTATTTATGAGTGCAATTCTTAATCGTGTTTGGAAAAAAAAAAGATTAAGCTGGTTAGCAAAGTGTAAAAATGTAGTCAATATCTATTATAAATAGTCTAATAAATCATCAAGTGTTGGCAATGTTTACTTATCTGAATTTCTGTAAAAACTATATCATTTTTATTACTTTAATAAAATCCACCCACAGGAACACTCAGATTACTTTCACCCAAACACATTTCACGCACTAATTAACAATTTTTATTTGAGATTCAATTTGCTGTGAATCGTATATATTATTGCCATTTCACCCGATCTTTATTTGATCAATCGCGTATTTATGATGCTGAAAAACTCCATCTAAAATCCATCAAATATCCATTAAAAATATTTGATGCTCCATCACGCTTTGTGAGCTCGGAAAGCATAAACAGAAACTGCATCCAAATCAGCAGACAGACTGCAAAATTGTCTATAAAACTTGCAATTAAGCGAGTTGGACGCATATTTTGAACACAAATGGAATCGCAGATGGAGGAGAGGGAGATAGATGGGGGTTGGATATGAAACCGGAGTCGTCTGTCTCTGTATGAGGAAGTTTTGTGCTAGACGAGGCGACGTCTGTGACAATTTTTGTGGCGGGTTTCAATTTTGAGTTTCAGTTGCAGCTCGTTAAATGAAGTCAGAGTCGAGTCGGGCTTATTAAAGGCGCACGTCGTTTATGGCACATGAAAATCATTTAATCGATGGCCATATTTGGCGGGGGCTTACATTTTGGCAAAGACAGCTTATGTGGCAGCCACTAAGCGACGCCCACGCGACTCTTTTGACTCCGACTCTGTGGAAGGCTCTAATGACAGCTCAGCTCTGAAAGCTGACATCTCAAGCCGTTGACAGTAGCTTCAAATTATGAGCCACAAATCGTAGTCAATTGAATGTTTATTAAATGCCAACTCAAATTCCTCTCTTCCCCCTCTCTCTCTCTCTCTGTCTCTGGCTAATTATGAGCCTTGAGTCGCGCTAATTGTGGCATAAAAAAAAATCTGCTAAACAATTACAATTTGTTGGCTGTAATCGACTCGAGCTGAGCTCATAAATATGCAGTCAGAGAAATAGCTGGAATTGGAGAATTAAGCATTCGACAAGAATCGAGCTAGTTTTTTGTTGCACCATGGGAAAAAAGAGCTAATAGCGATAAGCTGATATTCGCAAATGCTAATAAGCCATTTACGATAATTATATGCTAGCTCATAATTAAATGGTTTTCCATTTGTGGGAACTCGTTCCATATGCCATTATCTCACATTGTATCTAATAGTTGAGCAATGAGTGCGGCTCTTAATTATTTTTTAAACTATTCGTGCATATATATACATATATCATTGGTTTCTGCTCCTCATTAATCTCGCTTCCTGACGTATTTATTTTTCTCACTTGTGAACCTCAACAGCAAACTTTACAAAATACCACAGTAAACTTATATAAATGTTGATTGCCAATACTCACATTAATCTGCCAAGCTCCGCAGCACCCCTGCTCCCCTGCTCCAACTATTCCCACTTGTGACCACTCTTCGGCCACAAATGCCGCGCACGCCACAATATTTAAGATGCCAAAGCGTTTTGCGTATTAATCGCCAGTAACAGCAAACACAGCAGCAGCAGCAGCCGAAGCAGCAGGAGCAGCGAACGTGACGCAAAACGAGTGGCGCCACCAAATACCACCCGATAGCCCCCCTGCAGGCAGCGTCAAATGAAACCGAAAGCGGCTGCTGCATTTTGTGTAATTGTGGGCAAAGGCAAAGATTTGCATTCGTATTTAGAATCTGCATGCATAATCAAACAGAGAGTGGAGGAGAGAGAGAGAGGGAGAGAGAGAAGGTGTGGAGGAATGGAGATCGCTGTGAGGATACACCGCACCCCCCCCTCCGTGAGAGTGTGACTTATGCGGGTGCCACGAAATGGACAAGAGCTAAAAATTATACCAGTTGCGAGTCACCTTCATTGCGGCAACGGCAACAGTAACTGCAACAACTGCAACTGCAACAGCAACAACAACAACAAAAGTATTTGCAACATGAATGACTCGTTACGCCTGACCTATGTTAGCCATTTGGTGTTGTTGGGCTTTGGCCGCCGTCCTCAATTGCCTGGCTGGCTGAATGGCGTCCAATTCGATTATTCTAACATGAATTATAGTTCGTGTTCGCTGAATGGACAATTATGAATTTATCATGTTCAATTTGAACAGATATTTTGAGCTATATATATTTTGCTGCTGCTGTTGTTGTTATTGTGTTTTTTTTTTTGGTTAGCAGAAAATTGCATTGGGCCATATTTTTAAAGCCATGTTTTATTATTGCCTCGATACTCGTACATAATTAGTTTTTTGCTAGAAAATTGCTTTGATGATTTATATGCTGTGCATTGCATAATCCACATTTAATAAGCATGTATGTAAAGTAAGTAGATAATCAAAAAATTAGCATATATATATATGTACCTGGAGCAGCAGAAATCACATTTGTAGAACAGATTTTCACTGTTCGCATGCTCAATTCGCATTATTCACAAAACAAACCAAGCAAACACCACATAAATTTCTCGAAACTGTAGACTTGTGCAATAATTTTGTGCCGTTCATAAAAATATATAAAATATATATTGAATTTAAATATGACAACAACAAAAATAAGTAACAAAAAATGCAAAACAAATACACTCGATTGGCGATTTGGAAATATGCTGGACTTTACCTTTAAAATCACAAAAAAAAAAAGCTTTTTTTTTGTTCTTGTGATGCATGTTGCAGGCATCGCGATATGTATATATTGATATATCATATAAATACTGTATACTGTTGCTATATAGAGTGTCATAAATTCGCATGGGGAATTAGTCATGGTGCGTGATAAATTCGCCTTTTATTTGTCTTTCGTGTGAGAATGTTTTCCCCGACTCCCATAGTAAATGAATGTGTTCTTTGTTCCGGGGAATATTCGAATTTTACTTCAGTTTTTGCTTTAGCTTTTGCTTCAGCTTTAACTGGTCATTGACGCCTTCGCCTCGATCAATCGATCGTGTCTGCTGCCTCAATGTCAAATTTCACTTTTGTTGCCACAGTCGCAAAGGATGGTGTTTGAGGGGGGGAGTAGCCATCTGAGCGCAACTCTCGAGTGCAACCTGTTCAAAGCAATTCTCTGCCTGGCTGGCTGCTTGCCTGCCAGATTATGCAATTATTGGCAATCACTTTCATGCTCGTTTAGAGCAGCAGGCGTCCATTTGGCCACTTGGGTGTTTGGCTGTTTGGCTGTTTGGGCACTTGGCTCACTGACTTTGTCTTGCGAAGAAAAGGGAAATTACATAAAAGTGAGCAACTAAATTTTACTGGATTTCTGCACGTTCGACACACAAAACAACAAAAACAAAAAAACAAACGCTGAGGCTCGAAATCGCCACGAATTGATCGCAAATGAGGGTTAGAGTTCAGCTGCCAAAAACTTCAGTATCCAGCTTCAGCATTAGCCAGGGGTTCGGGTTCGGGTTCGAATTCGAGAGACCCACTCAAAAAAGCCCCAATTCGTGTAGCCAGCTTTAATGGCGTTGTCTTGCCGTTATTGTTAGCAAATATTTGTGTTATAATGGCGCGAGCTTTTGCTTGCCGGCTAATGATATGAATGAACTCGTTAGTGTTTCGCCCAGAGCAAACACAAAAAAATACCTACACACACAACACACACACACACACACACACACACACAGAGATACCCAAGTGTCAGTCGAGCTCTAAGAAAAAAAACTGATCAAAGTTTCTACTTAGCATAGATACCAAACTATTGCAACACTGTAAAGACTTACATATCAGATATACATACATATATATATACGTATGGGAACTCTTATATATATATATAGCAAATTAAAATAGATTTCTTTCAGCTCTTTTTCAAATTAAATGTTTTTGGTGACATTTTATAGATCTTTGTTAACATCTTTAAAATAAGTTGTTAGGCGACAACAGCTTTTGTCTTGAAGAAAACATTTTTTAAATAGGCGCTTAAAATTCAACTGCTTAGCATAATTTTAGTAAATGCAAATTTTGTTATTTTACACATAAATTTAAAGGATTATTGATTTTTGTTTTTTTTTTATTTTATTTTTTAGCTAGCTGCTGTCTATAGAATATTACAATTCAATTACGAATTCGAGTTGAGGCCTTTACATATTAACTGGAATTTTAACAGTTACTTCGACCATTGAATTGACTTTAATTGATGCACATATATAAAATAGAAAATTTCCAAATTTAAATATTTATTACAAATATTCCGTTTTTGTTTTTTTTCTTAGACCTAAATAAAGCCATGTTTTCATTTGAACCGCTTTGGTGTTCAGTCAACGATTTTGGCCAATGCCTCATTGATCGCAATCTGAGCGCTGGCACGCATGCGTTAATTGTTGGCATGGGGCTCCCCAAACACAAAACAGCAAGAGCAGCTACAACAACAACAACAACAACAACAAGAACTACAACTGCAACCATCCTGCGCGTGCCCCCAAAACATACATATATCAAATCGAACACTATGTATTTGATATCGCAACCGACTGATTGCGTTGCCTATAAATCACTCGGAATCGGAACCGTGAGTGTTTCGCTAGCAGAACTAAATCATTGCTGGAGTTCGGAATTGGACTCGACTCTGGCGTCTCAGTTTTTTGGGGGAATAAGTGTGAGTCTGGTATTTGGTCGATTGCAATCATCCGAGCAGGACAGCACGCACGCGCGTAAAGCAAACGAGCACAAGGATGCAAAGGGGGGGAGTAGGGGACGCCAATTGGGAAATGAGTAAAAGCTGCCTAGTGGGCGGTATCAGACAGTGGAGAAAGATACCAGGGGGGGAAGAGAGAGCTGAACAACTTCATTAGAGCTGCAGAGATGCAGATCTGAACTGCGAAATATAATAAAATATATAAAAAAAATACTGATAAAAAATGATTTACGCTAGGCGACAGGCGAACAAGTTTTTGCACTCATTTCAGCAATTTGACAATTAATCAAATGCAACAAAAACAACAGTAACAACAACAGTAACAATCAAATAAAACAAACAATCGATCGATCGAACTGGGGATTAGTCAGCAATCGGGCAGGCAATGAAATGCTCTGCACAAATGTTTTTTGAGGTCAAATGCGGTCCACAAGAAAATCAAAAAATGCATATATATATATCTATATATATCTATCGATCTATGGATTGTTATATGGCCCATTGGCCGTGCTAAGTGACATGTGACATATTGTCAACGCAATGCCTTTGCGATCATTTGCATAAATTCCAATTGTTGCACGGCGCGCACACACAGCAAAAAACAAAAACAACAACAACAACAAAAACAACAACAAAAACAACAACAACAACAAAAACAACAACAGCAACACCAAGAATAACAAAACTAAAGCTGATCAACAATTGTGTTGACAAACATTGTTGCTACACATGCACACGAATGCGAGCAACAACAGCAACAACAACAACAATAACAACAACAACAACATCTTTTGCATATGTTGAGTGACAAAAATGTTGCTGCTACAAAATGGCTAATTGGTATTGGTAGGCAATCAGCAATGGCTGCTGTTGTTCTTGTCGTTTGTCTATTTGCCTGTCTGTCTGTGGCCATAAAGAGAAGGTTAACTGCCGATCACTCGTCAAGCAGTGTTGTGAAACTCCAAAAAAAAAAAAAAACAACACCATGGAAAACAGGACAACATATAAATGCAATCAGCTCAAATCGAATTTGTTTTGCTGCTTGCTTGCTGACAAAATGAAACTGAAATTGAAGAATATTTTAAATAATTCCAAACATGTCCTTTTTTTAATTTTTTATTAACTATTAATTTAATTTCTTTTTGTTTCATAAAACACTTTGCAAATCGTAATTTTATAACTATTTTATTTAGTTCAATTTATATAGCTTTATATATATTTATATATATATTTACTGCGGGGCAAGCGGTCAATTGTTTTATATTAAATCTTGTGTGTTGCGCCTTGACAGCGCTAATAAAAACTAAATTGCATGCAACAAGGCTGCACAGCATCAGCAACAGCAACAGTACAACAACAATAACAACAACAACAACAACAATAACAACAACAACCAAAGCAGAGCTGCCAAATAAATTGCAACTATTTATGTGTTGGCATAAATTGATGTGCTCACGTATGTGTGCTAGTGTGAGTGTGTATGTGTGTGTGTGTGTGTTTGTGCTTAATTTCAATGGCCAAAACGTGACCAATTTGGTTTATTTACATGTGGTGAACATAAATTGTAATTGTTTAATAAACATTTGCGGCAACAGTATTTTTTTTTTGTTTTTTGCTGTGGATGCCAAGGATGCTGTTGCAGTTGCTGTTGCCGTTTTTCCCATCTTAACTTTCGCTCGTTTTAAGCCAGAGTTCGGGTTTTTGTGGGCAGTCTCAATTTGCCACGTTGCGCCAAGCTAAAGGCCATTAACTTGCCAAGAACAAGGTAGACGCACTTAAAAGCCAGGCCAACTCAGCTAGAAACTGGATGCTTAAAGTCAGTTTTATGTCTTCATCTGCGGACCAATTGTGTTGGCAACAAATTATGGCCCAATACCAATGGTTGCCACCTTCAATTGCGAGTAGATGTTTGTTGCAGTTGCAATTCCTGTTGCAGTTGCAGTTGTTGTTGCTTGGCACACGTGCGGCAAATGTAAGGTAGAAAAAATTTGCATTTTAAGTGAATTCTCTTCATTTGTATTGGTGCCTTTTTGTACGCGTGCCAATTAGCCGCAGCAATTTGGCCAAATTGCAATTTGTTGTTAGCTGTTGGCGTGAACATTGCCTATTTTTGGAGCTGTTTATGAAGCTGTAGTTGGCAGTAGTTCCAGCTGCAATTTAAAGGCTCATTATGGTGCAAGTCGTATGCCAGCAGAAGACGGTCACAAAATAGCTTAAAAAAAAATAAAAAATTAACTCAATATAAATTTGTTTATATTAAATGAATTTAGGTAAATCTTATTAAATTTAAGAAATGTGGAAAATACCTCATTTTAAATTTGTTTATTTTAAATGAATTTAGGTAAATCTTATAAAATTTAAGAAATGTTGAAACAAGACAAATTTGATACAAAATTTGCTCGTGTAGCTTTTGCACTTTAATTCACCCGGTTAATCGAAACTGATGTATCGCATTACGATAATTATGCAATCGAAATCAATAAAGTTTAATGTATGCGCATTACTCGTATTTCAATATGATTTTTTTTCTTTTTTTTTATGCAATTTGCAGCCGAGACGAAAGGCAGACAACCCACTGAGCCAGAGAGCCACAGAGCCACCCACTGCAGGCAAACGCCAGTGGGTTCAGTGGGTCAGCAACGTCACGCGCGATGCTCGGCCTGCAAGGAACCAGTTGCAGTTGCACGTTGCACGTTGCACGTTGCCAGTTTCCAGTCGTTGCAAATATTGGCTTTGCTTATGCCTTTTGCCTTTGTTTCCCTCGCTGCCAATTTCAGTTTCATTTTCAAAATGCACTCTCGATGGTTCGCGAGGGTTCTCTCGGAGATCAGTGGCATATCTGTGGCAATCAATCATGAGACGCAATCATTGCGCACATTAACTCGGCACTCACCTCACATGCAGATTGAATAAGCTAATGTGCCGCCCACTGGACAGCAGTGGCAGCCGCAGTGGCAGCTATAAATTGGCGCAGATTTGATACGATCGACTCGTTAGCGGTATTAGCAATTACCCAAAAGCGACTGGCCAACTGACAGTCAGTCAGTTGAATTGTCAGTCATTTTGTCAATTCGTTTAATTGCAGCTGGCAAACAGCAATTGCAATTGCAATTCCATTTGCAATTGCAACAGTAGCCAAAAATAACTGAATGACACTGAAACTGGTAGCTGGCAGCTTATGAGTCAGCGCCAAACATCAGGAAGCCAAGCCAACTGAAATCCTTGACATAAAGACCCCTTTTAGCGCTGGCCAGCTTCCAGCTGGAGCAGCCAGAAGCTGACCAAAAATGCCAGAGAGCAGACAATGACGTCTAATTAGTAGCTGTAGAAGTCGAGACCAAGTCGATGTCGAAGTCGAACTGGCAACTTACACACGTGCATACTTCACGCTCTCAGCTAGCAGCAACATGGGGCATGCAACAGCAATAGCAACACAATGTTGTCTGTTTGTTGCAGCTACCGTTGGCAACATTGTGGCTGCCTTTTGTTGCTTGGCTTCTGCCCTGCTCCTTGCTGCCTGTTGACTGTTGCCAGTTGTTGTTGCTCGTTGCTGCTGTTGCTGTTGCTGCTGTGCAAGATGTAATTCAATCATGTGCTGCCTGTTGCCAGTTGCCTGTTGCCTGTTGCCCGTTGCTGCTGTGTGTATTGGACATGGTTTATTATGAGGCGTGCAGTCGGTTCAACAACAACATTGCAACTCGCTTGCACAATCGATAGCTGGAGCCGGGAGTCGAAGACCAGGGTCTTTGCGAGAGGTCTCTGGCCGACGCACGTTGCTCACCTTTATAAGGTCAGCATCCAATTTACAGTACGTTAGCAGCGCAGACAGTTTGGGATAACACTGCTGATATATGTAGGAGAAGTAGACCTAGGACTGGGAGCAGGAGCAGGAGCTGGAGCAGAAGCGGGAGCGGGAGCAGAAGCGGGAGCAGGAGCAGAAGCGGGAGCAGGAGCTGGAGCAGGAGCAGGAGCAGAAGCGGGAGCAGGAGCAGAGAGATAGATATGCAGGTTGCTTCTGTCTATCGAACACTTGGTGTGCAAATTTTGTCTGAGTCACTTAACAAAAGGCAACAGATCGTGATATGGCTTAAAGAGACCCGTCTAAGCATCCGCTGTCAGTCAATTTACATAACTATTATAATCCTCTCGGCCAACTAATTGCGCTCACTTTAATTTAATGCAGTAAATTGTGTTAAAAATTTTCATTATTCGCAAGTTGCAAAAAGAAAAATGGAAAAAAAAACTTGTTAGCTGCTCCATTGAAATGCCAAGCGGGCTGTTGAGCAACGTTTTAGCCAAGTTGTCGCCACTGTCACTTGACTGCTTAGTTGGCCATGATAAGCCTCATTAGCCAAGAATTTTGGCCTACTCTAACGCCAATCAGAAAGCAGCCACTTTTCGCTTTGCTTATTAGAGCTGTTAAATTATGGCAGGCATTTTCCGTTTAACCCACAGCCAGTTTCTCCAACATTCCCCTCTCTCTCTCTGTCTCCTGGCCAACTAAGTCTCAGTCCGCCCACGCGTTGCAGCCACGAAAATGAAAATGTTCATTAGGTTTGCAACGGTTTCCATCGCATTATAAGTTTTTATATACCCTTACTCTGAGGGCTTTAGCTAAGACACTTCGTTTGTCAGGCAATCGAAAAACTACTCATTGTATTAACTGTTTTTTCCTGATTAGTGTCAGCATTTTTCAGTTTTTAAAAAATATGACAATATTCATAAAACCAACAACAAATGCAGGTAATAAAAAAGTTATTCGCCTAACATAAAATGTAACTTTTATTAAACAATTTTGTTAGAGGAAATATTATTAAAAATATATTTTATAATTATTAAATTTTAAAGTTTGCTCTCAAATATATATTATATTCTATCTGAAACTCTAAATATTTTTAATATTAACTTAAGAGTATTACAAATTAGTTGTACTTGTTGTAAAAAGTTATTGGCTTTTTGTTGTTCTCACAGTTGGCAGAGTGCAGCACCGGCAAAGGCAATGATTATGTGTCAATATGCAAAAAGGCGATTTACACGCAAGTTAAAGTAACTAAATTGTATAATAAAAAACATTTTATTATTGAGGCAGCAGCCGGCGGCCAAACAAATTGAGTGCCATGAAGACAATAAATGGCTTTGCCAGTATGGCAATAAGCAACTGCAGCAGCAACTGCAGCAGCAACAGCAGCAGCCGGGCCCGGATTCGGTCCCACAGATGCAGTTGCAGTTGCAGAGTCTCTGCGAGCCCAGGCCGGTTCTAAAAAAAGAAAAACAACGCACCTAAATTGCAAAGCTGCAACGCACAATGCAAAAACTGGGGAGGGCGGCAATTGTATGCGGGGACGTGAAGGGGAGTTGCCACTGTTGTTGTTGTTGCTGCTGCTGCTGTTGCGGTCAATGAGTCACAATGTGATCGACTGTAGGCTGCAACGACAACAACCACAACAACAACAACAGCGACTTTAGAACGTTGCAAGACAATTGTGAAGCCTGCAAGTTTTATGGGTCAACGTGGCGTATAATTAATACACTTGGGCAACTTCCATTTGCCATTAGGCATCCAAAAACAAGCAAACTAACAAAACATTAACAGCAAAATGTACCAGCAGCAATCTTTGCAGTTGCATTTGATGTTGATGATGATGATGATGATGATGATGATGATGATGTTGTTGTTGCATTTGTTTTTGCACAAGTCGCTGATGTTTGTCATAACCTTGCCATCATTTCCTGACATTGATGGATTTGGCAACATCAATCAGTTTTTTTTTTTGTTCTCTGTTTTTCTTTGAGCAATGAAAATTAATTCATATAATTGATTTTTTTTGATTTTTTTTGGAAAAGTTTTAGCGTGACTCAGCAGTTCTAAACAAGTAGAGGTAGTTCAAACAAATATGTAATAACAAATATGTAATAATAATTAGCAAATTTCTTAAAGAGGTTGTGAAAGAATTAAAAATAATTTATTCTAATATTTAACTGCTTAATTAATTTTTAATGTTAACTTTTAGAATACCTGCTGAAAGGTATTAAATTAGTTCCTTAAGCTATTTATTGAATTAGTTTTATGGGCAAGCAAATTATTGTAAAATAAAAACATATCTTTTATTCTATTTCTTATCAAAAATAAAAATATATATTTTTTTTCTATTTCTTATCAAAAATAAAAACATAATTTTTTTCTATGTATGTTTCTTTTTTTAATGTATTACAAAAATTCTAGAATTTTCTTTAAACTGAGTGTAGATTTTACAAATATTTCTCTGGCTGTAGACAAGTTATTTTGCTCAACTTGTTCTCTTAATTGCATTTGATGTTGGAAATATTTTTATATATTTTTTCAATATTTTTTTTTCAGACAACTTTATTACAAAAATCTTGTAAATGTTTTTGAAACTTCAAACTACATAAATTCACTCAACTTAAGTTGACATTACCAATTGCAGTCGCACAATAATTCACTTTTGTCTAGTTAAAATGTGCACACTTTGTTCACACACACACAAACACACACACACTTGTACACACGCACACACACCTTATCCATTGACTAAATCTGGCACCCACTCGCCAGATACAAATTCCCATAGCGTTGCCTCTCAAAAGTTGATTCTTTTTTTTATATTTTTTCTTCTTTTTGGTTTTTTGTTGTCGCATGACACTTCTGCAGTTGACTTTACAGCAACTGTTGTTGTTATTGTTGTTGTTGTTGTTGGCTTCCGCTTGTTGCTGTCACACATTGGCCCAAGTCTGACCAAATTTGGCAATGGCAACAGCATCAGCAGCAGCAGCAGCAGATATGACTGTAACTGATGGCGGCTGCTGTTGCATGCCACAACTTTTTGATGCCCCTTGGCAGTTGATGATGGCGCCCGCACATGCGTTAAATTGTTGTTGATGCATCATCATCATCATTATTTATTTTGTTTAATTGTAAATTTGGAATAATGTCCGTCTGTCTGTCTGGCAATAAATAATATTGTGCATGTTGCTTATGAGATTACAACAATCATATAAATACTATATACACCCGCTGTCCCCCCTGGTTCTTTATTCATTTTTTGGCTTTCTGCTGTTGTTGTTGTTGTTAGTTCTTTTTTCTATTTTTTAGTGGGCAAAATCTTTAATGAATCTCTGGCAAAAGACTGCAGAAACTGCTGTTTGCGTGTGGGCCTCAAATCGTTTTTATTATTGTGCATGTCGTGTAATTTAATTTATGAATTTAAATAAACAAACGAGGCTGGCACCGAGTTCACTCTGTGTCCCCTGGGGCAGGGGCAGGGGGGGGGCCTTGGGGAGAGGGTCTTTGGGTCTCTTAGTTGTTTGTACCATAGTTTGTATATTTTCTTGTTTTTGGCTGCATAATTTTCTAATGCTGACAAATGGGATTTGGATTTATGACTTTTGTCGTTGCTTGTCGTTTTTGGCCATAACCGTTGCGACTGTTGTGGCACGTAGGTGTTGCAGTTGCAGCAGACGCTGCTGCTGCTGCTGCTGCTGTTGTTATTTGTTTGATTGAAGATGATGCAAGCTGACCTCGAGACTGAACATGAGAAACTGCTACATAAAACGGTGTCACGATTGTGCAAAAGTTCCTCTAAAATGGTACTGGCCATTCAGTTATAGCCAAGGTAATTGAAAGGGTGACTAAATATCTGAACGACAACTTGAATGAAGGGTATTCCATTCGAATTTCTGAAGAGTCTGTTATAATTTTGGCACTCATTTAAAGTTGTTACAAATACTAATTAGTTAACATTTAGATTGCATTTATTTAGTTGCATAAAATAATTAAAGATTTAATCAGTGACTTTTTTTGGTGAATTTATTCTAGGCATTCTAAATGCCATTTAAATTCACATATGACATATACGAAAAGTTTCTCAAGCTATCGAAAATCTCAAGAGGCCAGAGAACCGCTTTTGGCCGTTTTTTTTTTCTTGGGGGGGGGGGGGGATTTGCCGCTTTTGTGTACCATTTGCCGCCAGTTGGCGTTGCTCCCGTTAAAACGTTTCTAATCTTAACTCATTATAATTAAATAAGTCACGAGTTTTGAATTTTAATTCGCTTTTCTGACATTGCCCCAAACAGACAAAAGCTTGACTGACAAAATCGGCTACCGTCAATGGCAGTTGCTGGTTTTAGCTGTTGTTATTTCGTATTGTATTATTTCCCTCCCCTCTGGGTTTCGGGTCAATTTTATCAAAATCGCACACAAGCCAAGGTCTGTGGCCACGAAACTTAATTATATTGCAGACTGGGCAGCAGCAGCAACAACAGCAACAACAACAATGAATACCTGGGCAGGTAAATAGAATCTTGTGAGGGCCATTAAAATTTGCACTTTAATGCTGCAGCAAAAGCAACAACAACAACAACAACAACAGCAACAAACAGCAACGAAAAGAAGGCTAAAACAAAAGGAGTGAAGTACAAATTACTTAAAAACAAAATGAGCCAAATTAGCTGCTACTGATTTCGATTTGGATTTCGATTTCTAAACAACAACAACAACACACACAAGCAACATCTGACTAAAATAGCTTCAACAACAACAACAACAACAAGTCAAGGTCGAAGGTTGCGAAGGTGTTGAAATGCTTGCGACGCCGCCGTTGAAGTTGAAGTTGTATTTGATTTACGACTGATGCTTGGAAATTGCTTTGAAATTGGCCAACTAAATAGAAAAAAAGACAAAAAAACAAAAAACAGTCTAAGCAAAAATAAGGAACGAGGCAAAGTTAAGAATTGGCCCAGGCCAAAAACTTTAAAGTGTTGTTGTTGCTGCAGTTGTGCGATTATATTGGCCGCTTGTTATATGCTTGCTGTGTGTGTGTCAGAGTGTGTGTGTGTGTTGCCGATGTCGATTTTATGCGGCATTATGCAACTCACGACAATGACAATTCACGGCAGGACCTTTGGCGACCTACAAGCGTGTCGGCAACCCCCTTTCCAAGTACACTTCAAGTGGTGCCATGGCGATGTGGTGCTCTGCTGCTGCTGGTGGTTGCTGCTGCTGCTGGCTCACACTCATTTGAAGATGCCAAAGCGTCGCTTGTTTGGGTTTGTCAGTGGCTCAGTATTTCAGTTGTTCATTTGCTCAGTTTGCTCAGTTTGTGGCGCTCGTATGACAAATCGACAAATCGACAAATCGATTTACATAGCATCGCTTGTTGGTGTTGGCGGCTTTCAGTTCATTAGGTTTGGCTTTGGATTTCGGGCCAATTAGGTATGGTTTGCATTTTTTTTCTTTATTTCTGTCGATTATTTCTTGAGTCGATATTAAAATGTCATTGCTGGCGCCGCTGGGCAAATTGAGCTGAGTTGAGGATGAGTTTGATCCGGGAATGTTTCCCATACTAAAAAGTTCGAATGAAAATAATTTAAAAAATATTAGAAATAACTGCTTTTATTATGCATCAATTAAAACTAAAAAAAAATTTATTACTCTGCAAGTTAAAAATACAAATAATAAAAATAAGCCGCAAGTAGAACTAATTATAAATTGAAGTGCTACAAAAGACTTTTGCTTTCACTTTTCAATTTCAATTAACATAATTCAACTCACGTTTATTTTCCCAATTTCTATCACTTAGCTGCATTTAATTGATTGACAATTTCAAGATAAACCTTTTATGAACAACTTTGTTGCCCCTGCCACCGATTGGGGAGCGTAAGCACAGCAGCAGCTGCAGGTCTGGTTGAGTCTTTCTTGGACACGTTGACCGTGTCTATGTCGAACGTCCAAAGTGTCCGAAGTGTCTTGTGCCCTATTAAGAACATGGCATTTCAAATGATTTATATAATTTGCTGGCATTGTTTTTAACGATCAGAGACATGAGATATATACACACACACACACACATCTATAGTTTTGTAGGTGTTTGCGAATTTGTGTACATTGTTTCAGTGCCGCAAAAGTTTCACTTGAAACTTGTCAGCAGCAATTTGACATTTCTGTTGTCACTTTTTGGTGTGCCTGACATTTTACACACCATATAAATTAAAATTTTGCAACAATAATAAAATTGCAATCAAAAACTGGACCTGGGGGGGGGGGGGGTATTTGTGTAAAACCCGTTATGAGCAATTGTAAGAGGAATTATCTGTAATTAGCACAATAACAATCAGCGTTTAATTAATGGAATTCTTGGCATTGCTAAATGCAATGCAAACACTTTGGATTTTTATTAATTATGTAATTTGCAACGCAGCAACAGCAACAGCAACAGCTGAAAATAAATGCTTTAATAAAATGTTAATAGCTTAATCAATATGCCATAAATATATAATAAAAACAAAACAAAAAAATAATGGTAACACAAGCAACAACAAAATCATAATCGAAATCAAAATCAAAAGACTCTCTGTCCCGGACACACACACACACACACAAGCACACACACAGACATATTTCATTATTACCGGGAAAAAAATTATAAAAATATATTCTTAAAACTTGTTTGCTGCATGAGATTACGTCGACGATCAACGATCAACGATCGCCCCGTCATCGTCATCGAGTATCGCATGAATTTCAAAATTGTCGACATCGCCGCACAGCTGTGACGAATCTTTGCCATTTGGCGAGGGCGGGGCAATGGGACACACACATGGGGAAAGGAAGGAGAGCGGCAAGTATCACTCGTATCACTAGCCAACTGGCTGGGCTCAACGGCAAACGCTTTTCACTTTTTATAGCCACGCCGCTAATTTGACAGGCGGGCGAGCAATCTCGATCAGCAGACTCCAACTATGACTTCGACTCCAACTCCAACTTCGACTCCAACTCCAACTCCGACTGACAAAGTGGCATGTGTGGATAGCTAGACTCAGGTATCTATGGCTATACACAACAATGAGGCAGCAGAGAAAGGAGTGCAATCAGGCACACTGGGCTGTAGGTGATGACAAAGGCTGAACCTCAAACCATAATCTTCGAGAGATTAATCATTAGTTTGAAAGTGTGACGGAAAAGCCAAGATTGGAATTTTAGTGGCTTTACAAACTTCGTTGTGGGCTTATTTTAATATCTTTAAGGTGTTGAGAATTTAAATGTGTTTTCTTCAAAACCTCTTTTCATATTTTCTTTTGGAAAAAATAAATCATCAGTTTTGGAAGTGTGTCGAAAAAATTACAGTTGAAAAATTAAACCATAAAAAATATGTTTAAAATGTTGAGAATTAAAAATGTCTACTAAGTAATTTCGATTTTCTCTTGGGTATATAATTATAAAATAAGTAACAAAATATTAAATAATTATTAAATATCAAAAAAAAAATACAAGCTGCTAAGACAGCTGTCAGATAAAAACTAAAGTAGTTAACAGACTCAAAAATGTGCTTCAGATGTGGCAATAAAAAATGCTCTTCAAATGGTAATATTAAAATAATTAAAATTAAACTTGAGCTGTCTAAATAATTTAAGCACTTACTAGAGTAAGCTGAAGATTGACTCAATCGATCAATCAACAAATAAATTAATTTTTTTTAATAAGAACATAATTTATAAATCACAGACTTACTTTAATAGTTTATAAATAAAAAAACTTCCACTCTTAAAGATTTATCTATGCTTCTTTTTGGAATCGCCTCAGCCTGATTTGCTACTGTGCAACACGAAACGCTTATGCACTCAGTGTTGCCACAATGTTGCCACATGCATATATATATATGGAAGAGGCAATCTGCTCAGCCGTTATGGCATAGACACGGCTTCAGTTACAGCCGCAGTCAGATCGGATCAACTGTGCCCAGCTCCAAAGATAGACAGCTATCGATCAGCTGCACAGTTGGCAGCTCAGCGAGCTTAATGGAAGCTTGCCACTTGGCTGGCAGTTGACTTTATAGAGTTTAATTTATGCACTCAGCTTGAGGCACAAGACTTGGCCCCGGACGCGGCTTGCTGCCCCTTCTTCCCCTTCTCATTGTTGTTGTTGTTGTTGTTATTATATCCAGTCAGCTCTGTCCCTGACTGCGGCTTAGGCTCTGTTGCGTCTCGAGATGCGTGCCAGCGATAAAAGTAATTTGCTTGATTTAATTTTAGTCAGCAGCTCACAAGACAACTAAACAGCCCCCGCAGCGGCGCGGCTGGGCCCCCCTTCCGCACCGCCCCCACCCTCCTTGGCATCGGTAGCATCCTGTTTGTCAGCTCTCAGCTGACTTTAGCTTTAGTTTTAGCTTTAGTCGCATTTTTTTTTTAATTAGGCAACCGCAACAAATTTTTAGCAAAGTTTCATGTTGCAAAATGTTTGCCGTCGCATGTAAGTGGCAAATGGCTTGGCCAAAAAAACCAAAAAAAAAAATAATAATAATGCCAAAAAAAAAAAGCTAGCTACAACAAGAGGCAGCGAGTCCAAAGCCAACTTCTAAAGTGGCTAATTGTGTTATGGCATAATTTACACGTTGTGTTTTCGGTTGCCACAAACAAGGCGCTGGACATGTGCCACTAGCAGCCACTTGAACAATTTTGTTGCACTTCAGCGAAGAGTTTTTTTTATGCGGAATTCGTGTAAAAGTACTACCAAATATACACATAATATTCCATTAAAAGCAAATACGTTTATTTGAACAACTAATGGTTTTCCGCAACTGATTGCTTTATTAGACAAAAAGCGCGAATAGCTTTATTAATTCCATAAACAGTGATTGAGCAACAAAAAAAAATATTTGATAAAAAACTATCAATTCGAATGTTCCTCAAAAATTGTATCTAGTTTCTTAAGTAATTAAATTATATATATATATAAATTAAAATTAAATTATTCACAGTTAATTTGCAGCTATTCAAGAATTGGTCAGAGTTTCACTGCTGTTTGCCATTATTTCATTATTTATCAGTGTCAACGGTGTATCCCCTCTGATCATATTATATATATATATAGAGATATGTTGACTGATGTCTTCATATAGCGGTAAACGAGAAGTAGCCTCACACGCACCTCTGTGATTCAGTCACTGATTAGCGGAGCGTGGGAACTGAATGCGCTATCGCATCCAGTGGGTTTGGGAGTCGCAGCTGCGCCATTTGATTAAATGCCTCGTTTTATATCATATTTAATATGTTTGTGAAATTATTGACAGTCGATTAGGCAATGCAAACGTCAAACACTGAGACACAACTCGAGTTCCCTCGGAGCTGGCATTCAGGTTGGGGGCAACCCGCATTTCAGCTGGTATCTGCTATCTGACTGTATATATATATATATATATATATATGGTCTGAGTGCTTACTGCGGTCCGGTCAATATCAAAATTCAAATATCAATATTTACGCAGCAATTATGCAAATTAAGTTCAAGTCTAAACCATCGACCGATCGGACCCGTTCACCATTTGTTCACTTGGCTATGATGAAATGGCGCTGGCATCTCTCTGTCTGCCAGCCGTGCAGGTAACGGTGTGACGGAGGGTGGGGGGGGGGGAGCAGAGCCCCCATTATCACAACAGTTATTGCTTGTTAAGTTTTCAAATTAATTGTTCTAATTACATGCCTCACAGTTTGTTGCAACTTTGTTTAATTGCTCGTGGGAATAAAAAAAAACAAGAGGAATTTTTGTTTTTTTTTAGCATATTTTTTAGGCTTGTTGTTGTTGTTTTTGTTGGCAAAGTTTCGGTGCCACACGCACAGCTTGACACCTGCCTCAGCTGCTCGGGGCGCATTGCTGTTGCAGCTATTGGAGGCAGGCGCCAGGCGGCTTTGTCTATGTTGCTAAATGGAGGTGGTCGGTCGGTCGCCTTATAGGCTCGGACGGCCCGCTGTTGTCGTCTGTGGTTCTTAAATGTCACCAGTGCCCCCTGAGTGCCACTCAGAGATTTGTCAGTTCAGTTAAGCCATTGATGAATTAGACTTTATAAATATCTGACTCTAAGGCTTGTAATTCGCAACTGGTTCAAGGACAAGGCATGTATACATAAAAAAAACATATTATTCATACAAAAATAGTCTTGAAAAAAATATATATTACAATGTGTTAAATATGTATACATCGATTACTCAACTTTGCTTATATGCGGAGTGTGAAGGACTTCCAATCCAACTTCCATTATCAACTTATGTCTGTTCAGAATTTGTAATACCCTCACCTCATTATACTAAGCAGGCTTGAGGAAGGTGAGCAGCCTCCGGCGAAGCTGATCCCCAAACATGTATAAGTGACAAATTTATGGCGCGTGTGTTGCAAACCACATAATTTGTCTGACTCTGAACCCAATCAGAAGGCCCCCTTTGAAACACCCACCCCGCCCGGTCAACCTGAATACATCCGAAAAGCAGCAAATTTATGCGCAACGCCCTCGCGCCAAATTAATGGATACTTATTAATTTATAGCTATTTAAATGATCGCGAGGATACAAAAGCAGGCAGCGGGCAACGCAAGGGGCAGCGGATAATGCAACATTCCAAGGTTGCTCCTTTCGTCAGAGATGGGGCAGATTGTGTGAGCGATTTCGGGAGAAAGCAAATATCGATAAATCATGACTCGAAACTTTTTTTGAGTTTGTGTCTAGGCAAAAAAAGAGAGAAAATAGTTTTGGTTATGAACTGATGAATCGATGAATAATGTGGCAAATAATCACGATCTCATCCCTATATGTTCTTCCCTAATGAAGTCTGATCTGTCGCCTGCACTCATGTGTGCCTTTGGGGGACCCCAAGTGTATTTAATTTACACCTGAGCCGCATCAGCGCGAAACCGAAACCCGAACTTGAACCTGAACTCGGCTTGACATCGACATCGGATGTTTTTGGTGTTTCGGTTTTTTGGTTATTTGGCTGGGTTGGTTCGGCATATAAATTAGCATCATGGGGTGAGGTCTGTTCCGCAAAGATTGAAACATTTTTCGCGTTTTGTTTTTATTTAACGCTCGCTGGGGCACATTTGAAAAATGAAAGTGTTTGCATTGGTTTATTTTTGTGGATTCTTTTTTTTTGGTTAGCTTTTTTATTTTGCATACCCCGTGCAGCTTGTGGCATTGGCTGGCCATAAATTAGCCGCAGCTCTTAACTGGACGCCACGCGGCTATGGCGAAAAAAACATCAGCTTCAATTTCAGCTCATCGCTCTGTGTGGTCATCGAGGCCGGGGCCGGGCCGGGCCGGGCCGGGCCGGACCGGGCCAGGTCGAAATTGTTTTGGGGGCTCTTATGGGGTTCCGGGTGGGGAGGTGCTTCCTTTCTATGACTAAGCCCGCACAGCTGGTTTTTGGGGCCGATTGCATCGCTCTTTCTCCATTTGAAAATTACTATTATAGTTTTATGTGCTATTATTTGGGCATAAAGAAAACGCCAGCCCCCGCAGCGTTGGCCAAGCCACACACACACACACACAGAAATACACACACATACACACACACACATGAAGCCAGTTCGGATCTTTGCATAATCGCCAAGCTGGCCAAACAGTTTAGAAATACTGGCCAAAAAAACTTGTAGCCAGTTGAGAGCTGCGAGCGGGCGAGTCGATGGCGGCATCTTGATTGGACTCCGGAGTTGAAGTCGGCTGTAGGGTGGCAAGATTCTTAGCGGGCCAAGTAATGGCGCCAAGTCAAAAAGCCAAATTCTGCGGCTGCTGCGGCTGCAACGCTTATCTTGCATCTGCCTCGCTGGTCAAAATATGTATATAAATATACGAAAACATTTGCGCATGTGGCATGCCACGAATTGCCGGCCAGTGACTATTTTTCTACTTCTTTTTTTTTTTGCGTATTTGGAGTCAGCGAATCGAACTAATCTTTTGATAAGCAAATAAACATTTGGCTGGCCTCCAAAACGGAAACTTGGTCACGGCTGCCACAAAGTTCTCACAAATTGAATGCCCCTCACCCCAGCATTCCAGATCGGAGTCAGAGTCAGAGCCATCGCTTGGAATGTGGCGGCAACTGTCAAGGCCATGCCCATGCCTAATGCCTTCAAATTAGCTGAGAGACGCCGCGATGTGGCGTGTGGCGTGTGGGCGTTGCGTAGCTCAGCAGCTTTGACTTTGTCGCTGGATGTCGCCCCGTGTAAATGTCAGTGCAAAATGCCAGAAGGCGCCCGAGAGCAGGGGCACTCAATCAAAAAACCAGTAGCCAGTTGGAGCACTCAATGCAGCAGGGCAACCAACTGGAAATGTAACAACTCTCAAGCCAAAGGCCAACTCAGCTGGATGGCGACGGCCAATGTGCAGCGATAACTGGACTTGGGGATTGAGGGAATAAAAGTGTTTTGTGGGACAGGTTTAATAAGGATGGAGAAAGGAGTGCTTTTGAGCACAACTAATATTTTTTTAAATATCAAAAATTGGCAAAGAAAGACAATCGTCAGAAGATCTGTGCTCTGAAATCTCTGTTGAACTATCTGGAAAAGGATCACGAAATTGTTTTGGAGCATTATCTTTGCAGTGATGCGAACGGATATGAAGTGATTATACTCAGGCACACACAAATCCAAGAATACAAATAAGGTTTATATGAATATATATATATATATATATATATGCACATGTGGCTGTAGCTGGCCACGCCCCCATCAAAGAGCACACGCCCACGCAGAACGCGACTGCATGGAAATGGCAATTGCATTGGCAATGGCAATGGCAATGAAGCTGAGGAGACAGTGGATGCGGAGGATGCTGCGGAGGATGCAGCGGGGGCAGAGGAGCGAAAGCAGCGCAAATTATTTCTCACCATTTATCTGTAAAAATTCGCATATTAAATAAGCGTGCAACCCAAAATTATCACGGACCTGGCATCAAGGCAACGGGCCCAGATCCATGCCCATGCCCATGCCCATGCCCAGGCCCAGGCCCATGCGCAGGCAGTGTAGACCAGGCCTAAACCAGGCACCACTCGATCGTAATCTGTAAGTGTTTGCAGCGGCACACGTAACCGACGCCGTGGCATGCCATTGACTTGCACCATGGACTCATATCCAAGCCATATCAAGCATTTATTTGTTTTTGCGCGTACGCAAAGGATATGCCGAGCAACGCCCACTCCAAGGCAAGAGGGAGAGAGAGAGAGAGAGAGAGGGATAGAGTGAGGGGGAGTGAGAGGGAGGCACAGATGCCGATGCCGATGCCTGATGCCGATGTCGAAAGATGATGATGATGATGATGTCGACAACGATTGCGATTGCGCCGCTTGGATTACAATAATTTAACATCATCATAATAAAACAATCAACGTAAGCATTTAACTCACACACACACACACACACACACACACAGAGTGTGCAGTGTTTTTTTTTTTTGTATATTTAAGTCGATACAAATCGCATATGCCAAAAGGATAAAGGCTGCACAATAAATTGAGAGGTCATTCTTGCCCCAAAACAACGACGACGACGTGGATGGCGCTACGAACCAGCACAGCGAGAGAGAGAGAGAGAGAGATATAGAGAGAACAAAACTTGAACTGCGACTGCGACTTGTGCCAAAGTAATTGATGTGCTCGGCTGACCTGTGGGAGTTTACGAATCACAGATTATCTGCGCCAGACAATGGTGTGCCTCAACCTCATGTCGTCGCTGGAACACTGCTTGCCGGCTCCATGGGTTACGCCTACCAGGCTAGAAGCAGACTATACAGCGACGACAACAACGATCATCCGTTGCTCCATGTCGAAGTGGCTCAACTTTTCCGTTTTCCGTCGCATTTTCATTGATGTGCTGCTGATGATATGCAAAACCAGCTAAAAAAAAACAGGTGGCGGCTTTGCCGTTGTTTTTGGCATTTTGTTAACTAATTCGCAAAATGCTCGTTGCGCAATTTGTGCTCGGGCTCCCATGCTCCCCAGCGCTTGACCTCGTCCAGGTTCACAAAATGTGTGAATAAAGCCCCCAAACCAAAATGCCAAAATGCAGGCCAACTCATTTATCTGACTCATGTGCTTTTTTTTTTGCTTGTGGTTGCTCTTTTTTTTATCATCCAGGTCTTGGCCAGGATGCGTAGGCCGTTAAATAAGTGCGGCAAATTATATGGAGACAAGTGGCACGGAATGGCCGGAAACCGAAAGGAATCAACTTTTGCGTGGGTTGCCACTTTTTGGATAATTGAAGGCGATTGAATGGGAGTCTCCGATTGTTAACAAATCCTAAATTACAATGCATTTATATCTTTCAGTGTGGTTAAGCCAATTGATGATATCTCAAGATATTATATAGATATTTTATTAAGATTTTAGATACTACACAAAGGTCTGAAGAACGAACAGAAAATAATCGATAAAACAGAATTTTTTTTTATCTACTTTTAATGCAACAACTACTTTTATTATCAACTCAATAAACAGGATAAATATATATTTCTTATTAAATATTATTAAAAAATAGCAAAATATAATCGAATGCAAATATTTATTCATATTGCTTTTTCGTTTATCGAATCACCATCAGTGCAACCAGAATCAATTGATGGGCTTGTCATTTGGTGTGTATAGTTTTTTTCTTCTTCTTTTTTTTGCATATTGTATAATGCTTAATGTTGGAATTAACCTCGGGTCTGTGGCAACTTTTTGGATGCGATTTAAACCCGTGATACGCCATGGACTCACATATACGACAGAGAGAGAGAAATAGCAAAACATATATTCAATTGACAGTAAAATAGACTGGGGCTAGAAACCTGCCAAGATGGCGAGATGTGCCATTTATGAATTGTTGCTGTTTCTGTTGCACTGTTGCACTGTGACTGTGGCAGCCACCCACAAATATTTGACTTCTCACCTACAATAAATAAAACAATAAACCAGAGTTGTTCAAGTGGCCAGACAAATGCGAATACGAATGCAAAATACGTTGCATATTCAATAAATTTCTTGTTTGTTTTAACTATATATTTGAGATCTTTATCGTGTATCGAAATGCACTTCACACACACACACAAACACACACACACACATACATTGTATTGGTGTTGTTGTTGGTGGTGGTGGTGGTTGCTGGTTTCTGGCTGCTGCTGTTGCTGCATTTGCATGCCGGTGGGTGAAACCAGCAAAAACTGCTACAACAACAAGCGCCTGTCACGCTTGGCTAAAAATGGTAAAAATGACAAATGTTTCACAGCGACAAAAAAAACTGCAGCAGCAGCAGCAGAGACCACAAAAAAGTTCAATTTCTTAGCGCAGAACATGACAAGCATAAAACCAGCCGAAGCTAACGTGCCACTAGAAACAAAATCGAGAGAGCCAAAAAAAAAAGGCAGTATGTAAAATAATAACAAAGAGACACACACACACACACACACACGAGTGCGACAACATTTGGGCTGCAGTTTTGGCGAGCTAAAACAAACAAAAGACTTAGACAACAAACTTGGGAAAATGGACAAAGCGGGACAGCATCAGGCACCGACTGGCATCATTATTATCGGCAATTTGTGCCTTTTATTGCCCGAAATTGTTCAACGTCCAGCAATAATGTTAAAGCTCGTAATAATAATGCCCGAAAAAAAAAATGTTAGTTTATCTTTCTTCCTCTTTCGCTTTTGCGGCCTCCAGCTGAAATTGGAAAGCTTAGGAAAATCTTTCAAAAAAAAATCATATTTGTTGCAAGCAAGGCGAAACTTGGAGACTCTGCAACAGAATCGAGCTGAAAAAATAAATATTGAATTTTATTAATTTAACTATTTATAAGTAATTAAAAACTTGTAAGAACAATTTTCAAATTTCATGTGTTAATTTAATTATTTTGGTAATTTTTACTAATGTGCATATTTTTCATAGTTCCCAGCACAATTTTTAGGGTATTCACACAACGAAGACGACGCCTAATAATTTAGCATACTTACGGCTTTGCGATTGCCAGCAATTTGTTTTGGGCACCACCTACAACTCTGCACTGCTCTGCACTAGTCCCCTCCCCAATCCACACACTCACTCATCTTACGTTACTTCTGGCTGGCATCTACCATCTTACCAACTTCATGTGTGTTGGCCATAAAAATCAAAGTGGGCTGGCAGGCGATTTGCTCTGTTGTCAGCAATGTGGTTGTTGTTGTTGTTGCTTTTACTGTAGTTGATGTCTTCATTATAATTTCCATATGCACAGCATATAGATATATATATATAAGTAGGTATTATTTTTAAGGTGGCCACAACTTGAACTTTGCCGTCGCAATCTTTGGCATCGATATTTATGAAATAATTTCACTGGCCAATCTGTCTGCGTGGGTTGCTCTGCTTCTTCTTCTTCTTGTTGTTGTTGTTGTTGTTAGCTGGAAAATTGGTTAAGCCCCCATATAAAGGGCTCTTGATTGCCTGCCTGGCACTCATTTGTTTCCATCGACATTTTCATAAACCTGATAATTGAGATATTTTGCAAATGTTGCCGCCAAGTGTAAAAGTTGACAGGTTTCTGTTCCCTTTGTTTTTAGGTGTGGAGCCGGCTTGTTTAGCAACTGGATTAGAGTGGTATGCAAGCGTTAAGTGCTTCTCCTTATAGCCACCATTAGATATATATTATTAATTACTACACAAAATGTATACTCTAATGATATTCATAAATTGTGGCACCTCACTCCACTTAGCCAAGTTATTCACTTACTAACGGTTTTGCTGTCACTTGAAGTAAATAATTTAATTTTCATTTACCACAACAACTAATTAATTCCCCGCTGAGCATTTGAAATCAACATCGATTTGATTGTTATTGCTTATTCGAGAAGTTTTCATTGATGCTGATTTTAAGAGTTGAACATTTTAATTATTTAAATGCCGGCCGAAGGCTACGTTCTACAAAAGGCGCAACGCAAATCATTGCTCATAAATCCATCAGTAGAAGAAATAAAAACAAATAAAAACAAAATATAAATAAATATGTTGCATGTGCAAAGGCAGGCCAACGCCAAAGTGGCATGCAAATGTTGTACAACATTAAAGCGTACAAGAACAATCAGAACATGAATGCCTATTACAATTACCCATTGCTGTTGCTGTTGTTGTTTTAGCTGTTTCTCAAGAGAACAATTGTTTTAGTAGCAATTGTTGTTGTTGTTGTCCGCTGCAGTGGCAGCTGCCGTTTACCACGATCTCGAGTCGACAAAATGCAGCCAAGCGCCGTGACCGTGAATTCCTTAGAATAATCACAATTTGCAACTGCCACAATATTTGTATGATTTATTGAACGCAGTTGCTTGCTAGCTGTCCAACCGTAGGGCCCTCGACCCCGACTTGCAGCCGGACTCTTTATATATATATATATAAATTTACTCTCAAGTTTGTAGCCGCAATTAAATTGTAAATAAACTGACTGACTTTTGTTTGCATTGGCTGGCTGGTTGGCAATTTATTAAATATGCATTAAATAAATAAGTCACAAGCCATTAAATATTTAATAAATTCGAAAAAGAAAAAAAAAACAAAAGACTTAGTCAACAAACTTGAAGCTGAACAAACAATTTGCCTTTAAGCCAATATGAATTATTAGTTGCCGTCTCGTCGTCAGTTTGACAGTTTACAGTTTTTAATTAGTTGCACGCAATGTAAAAAAAAAACGACACTTGGGGCAAGCAAGGCAAACCATGGGAAGGTAATTTACATATAGGAAATATATGACACCAACTACAAAGTGTAATTTACTGGCAAACTATTTAAGGTATTTTCAATAAAATATATTTTCTAGCTGGGCAGAGGAAATTCTCCAGTTGCCATTTCCAGTTGTTTACCAACTTTCCTTAAAATTTGTGCAACCTTTTTTTGCCACAGTGCTTTGTGGCTTCCGTATAATGACTAATTATTGCACAGCTTCCAGCGTTGTCAGCACGCGATGCTTGCCACAAATGGCTGGCTGCACTTGCATATGTCCAACAAAAATGCATAGACGGCAACAATTTGTTGCAGCTGTTGTTGCTGCTACGGCGACTAATTAAAAAAGTGTCATCAGAGTGTGGAGAGGGCACGTTTTGTGTACATTTTGGTGGCACTTGCGTGTCAAAAGGCTGGCATAAAAACGCAGACTTTAAGGCCGGGGCCAGCATTTGACAGTTAACCCACTGGGTGGCATTTTTAAAAGCGACTTTTCATGCAAACACATGTTGCATGGTTAGCTGGTGCTGGTATGCTAAAATCTATTCCCATGAACATGAAAACCACTTGCAACAAATTGTCTTACAAGAGCAGCCACAATTTAAACGGATGCAGATAACGATCGTCGAACACAAATGGTGCAGAAATAAACACGAGTGTAGATGCAAATCAGATGATAAGAAGCGGGGTTGGGGGGGGGGGGGGACTGATGTTGACTACTGCTTAACCCATGACTGCCGGCGCTCGGGTTGTCCACCTGTCCAGTTGTCCATCAAGTGAGCATAAATTGGCACTATGCAAATTAAATTATCAACTGTGCAATTCCAAAACGAGTTTGCAAACCAACTAAATTACTGTCAACGACGGCAGCCTCAACAAAATGCAACAAATGCGACGCCGCTTATTACCAAAGCCTGCAGGAGCCGCATACTTGATGTTGGCCAATTATGTGTAAGACAGGAGGCAGCCAGCTGGCCAATTCGAGTTCGATCGCTCAATGCGCTCCTCGCATCATTATAATCACGTGTTGATTGCTTTTTAAACTCTGCCAGTAAATGAGCAGTTTTGCCAGCGGAGACGGCTGACTTTACAGACTGCACCACCAGCACCACTAAGTGGTCAAGTGGTGCCAGTTTGCTGTTCCTGTTGCTCTGCTCAATTTCCATGCGAACAAGCGCCGCCAATATAGAAATAAATGTATGTTATTTTTTTTTTCGCTTCTTTTAACTTCTTTCTTTTTTTTTTGTGTCGGCCTTGTTAGCAAACGTTTACAATTAGATGGCTCCAGCTACAGCTCCAGCTCCAGCTGCTGTTTGTAGAATCTAGTTCGAACCTGTTGACACATTATCCAGCCCAGGTAATTGAAGGCGCCACTGAGATGGAGCAGAGGCAGCAGTTCCACTCAAGTGGCAGCAATGAGAAATTTCTACATTCAACTGGTCAGTTGGCCAGTTGGGCATTTGGTCAATTCAGTTGCCAACTTAAACAGACTCTAATCAGATAAAGTTTAACAGCATTTCATTTTTTGGTGCGCTGCTTGTCAACTTTTACACTTGTCACCGCCTCTCGCTTCACCGATGCCCCCCGCTTCCCCTCTGCTGACTGACCCACCACTCACCCACTGAGCCACGAAGCTCGGCGCGCCAGTCAGTCCGTTTAAGGCATATCAAATTCATTTGAGTGTGTCTAACGAAGTCTGCAAATATTAGCGTTGAGTTTGTCAGATTTATGAGCAAATCTGCATGCTGACCGAGTCGAGTCGAGTCGCCTCGACTCGAGTCGCGTCCAGTCTGAGTGTCCGAGCCGCTGTGGAGGCCATGGCGTTAGCCGTAAGTGGAACACGCCGCTGCGAGTCGCCCCCGCTATGGTTGCGCTTTTCAAGCCGCAAACATTTGTAAAAAGGCGTGAAAATAATTCAGCGTCAAGTGACAGAAATGCCACACACATGGACAAAACGGGCCAACGTGCAACGCGGGAAAAGGGGCTCATTGCAATAGCTAAACAGTTAGAGCAGGCTAAAAACTTTCAGAAAAAACTTGAATTAAAGCGTTAAATTTAATTTAAAAATTTATTTTTTGATTTTCTATTTTTTGTTAGAAAGTTTAGCTTATTGAAATTTATATTAAGTATTTAAGAAACAAAGCAAACAATTTGAGATGTAATTATTAAAAAATTTTCAGGGAAATGAAAAGCAAAAATTATGACTTAAATTTAAAATAAAAGTTTATTTTTTATAAAAAAAAAATCTAAAAAATGTTGTTGTTATTTTAAAAATTCAAATATAAATAAAAAAAATCTGATTTTATCCCAAAACCTATGCGAAGCTGTCAACTTTTTATTAAAACTTAGAAGAGGTTTTTTTTTTTTTTTTTATCACGTTGCCATCTCTAAGAGGGACGCGTGCGATTTTTGAGTCGATGATTCATTGGCCAGACCACAAAATTGCGGTCAGTGCGTGTGCGCAGCGAAATCGATTTGTGGAATGCAAGTCACAGCGTCACAGCCAGAGCCAGAGGGAGACAGCGAGGCAGAGAGAGAGAGGCAAGGAGATAAGAGCGAGGCAGCTTCAACTTGACGCTAATAGCGGTCAGTTATATAAAGCGAGTGACACCCACGCACAACCACAAGCACACACACAGCACACACACACACACAACAGACAGGCAGAGACAGCAAAGGCACATTGCTTTCCTAGTCGACACCGGGTACTGCAGACTGGGGCAACATGTTGCACGGCGTTTGTTGTCAACATGCCATGTTGATAGCGCTGTTTAATGATAGCCCGAGTCGACAACATGAAAAAAAACACGGCTAAATGTCAACTGCTTACCAAATTTGGCCAGCGAATTGTGTCATAATTTGTTGGCAACGCCACCTAGCGTCCATACTGAAATTATGCCTGGCTAAGCGAAGCAATCACCGATTACCAGACAGACCTATCACTGGGCAAATGGACAGTTTGGGGTTCCCGGCGTGCGCTTTTACCTTTACCGGACAGTTGGCCGCCGCCTTAGGGGCGGAGGCAGGCCATCGTCGCGGGCTGGCAATCGTGCAGCGGGTCGTGACAAATTTAACCTAATGATCCGAAATTATTGCACCTTAATTGCCACGACGACGGCGACGTCAGCGTCTGCGTCTGCGTCGACGATGGCGGCTAAATGGAAAATCGACTCGCAAATATTTAGAGAATTTTATTTATACTTTAAATAATTTTTATACTATTGCCCGCAGCTCGGCATTTGCCTGACAGCCGACAGGGACAGCAACTGACTGGCCGAGCCCCCAATTGTGGAAGCGCGGGGGGAGCGCAGGGAGCGCAGGGAGGGTGGCATGTATTGGATTGGGAATGGCGCTTGGCGGCCAGCAGTGCTAAGAGTTAAGAGCCTCAGACTCTCTGTCCGATATACAGTAAAAGTGATTTGTAGTTTTGGCCAAAATGTTTACTGTGTTGTTCTTGTTGTTGTTGTTGTTGCTGTTGTTGTTGGCGTTTGGCTGTTGCCTGTTGGCTGCTGTTGCCTGCTCTGAGTTATTTTGGCGGCATTTAACGGGCTGTTGTCTTTCGGTAGTAACTGTTGACAGTTGAATGCTCGTCGAGAGTTGCATGTCAGATGCCGTCGAACTGTGCAACAGTTGCAAGTTACCAGTTGCCAGCTTTGCTGCAACATTCGAACAATTGGCGGCCTTTTTGGCCGGCGTGTAAAAATTTACACGACCAGCAACAAGCAGTAACACATTTTATGACCTTTTGTTGCAGTTTGCTGCTTTGCTTTTTTGATACTGATAGCCAAAAATGAGCAGAACATTTGTTGCTGTTGCATTGCTGTTGTTGTTGCTGTTGTTGTTTGCAGCGGCTCGACTGCTGTCATGTTATGAAAACGCAACACAAATAAACCAAAAAAAAAAAACAGAAAAACAGAAAAATAAACTGCGGGCTGTTTGGTTTCCATTTGCAATTGTTGCATTCGTTTTAGATTTGTTTTTGTTGTTGTTATATTTTTGTTGTTGACTGCAAAGTTCAAAATGTTGGCCTGGGTTGGGTCAGCCAACCAATGTTGACCAGGTGCCTGTGAAACATCGATTGCATCGCGTCTCGCATTGGTAACTTGAGACCGCCTTCAATTATGCTAGAACAACTCGCAAAACATGTAATCAGATCAATTAAAACTAATTGTGAGTATGTTCTAAATTCGGGTCAAAAGTGCATGTTTGTGTGTAAATGAAATACATTTTATAAATATATTATTAAACTCGTTTTAATTTGCAAATGATTCTTATCTTTCCAACAGCTGCACAAATTTAATCGAAATTAATTTCTTACCCAAATCTCAGCTAAATCTTCTGAATATTATCTTAAGCTGAGACCACATATTAACTACAAGTAGCTGGAGTTGCTCCAGTTTAAATCTGTTTAATCCGAGTTAGGTGCTCCAATCAGCGTACAGCTTGCACTAATCCTCTGCAGCTTATAAATCAATGCATTGCTCGACAAATGCCAAGTGTAACGAGTTTTCAGCAGCAGCCTGCGAGGCGGTGCCGATTAACATTCACAAAGTCAACTTGAGGAAAACCTACAAAATTAAATAAATTATGATAAATATTTAAATAAAATCTGGCTCATATCTAAAGCTGGAGCGCCACTTGGCTGCACACACAATGCAGCTGAAAGTGAAATTTATTGGCCATAAATCGCTAGACAATATCGATTAGTTGCTCAGGGTGGGTGTGGCCCGGGGAGGCCATAAAAACGGCAAATGGCAAACGGCAGTCAGCAGCCAACAACCAGGCAACAGCCAGCTAGCCAGCCCCAAAACAACAACTGGCCAAATCAACTGGATTCGAGTTGCCGCCCGCTGCTTGTGGCGAATCAGCAACAGGTGCATAAATTAAAGTGCGAAAATTCTAATATGAATGATATGAAACCGGCAAAAGCACCTGAAAGCCAAGCGCCCATTATGCGAGTGCCACAAACAGGAAGCCAAAACTTGCTCAAAACTAAATGTTAACTAACATGCAATGACTGCCATACACACACACACACACACTCAAACACACAACTTGTAATTGATTTAATGTATTCGTTGTGTGTGGGAAAGTTCATTTGAAACGCCCACTAATAAGCAGCAGCAGTTCATGAAAAATACAATTCTATTGTAATACTCTTTCAGTAAAGAGTTGTTTGTTGCTGAGAAATATATACAGAAAAGTAAGTAAATAAGAATATAATATTTATAGAACAGTTAAGCTATAACCTATATAAAAGATCAAATATTTTATAAATTTAATATTATCTGTATTATTCGATGTATATTTCGAGCTATTTGTTACTCAATTTCTGTCAATTAAATGCGTTTTTCTTGTTGATAGATTTCAAAATATATTTTTTTGAGTAAAAATTTGCTTCTTAGCTTAACTCATTAAATTATATTATTTATTATTATTATTATATTTATTCTATATTTAATTATTATTTGTTTATTTTTTATTATTTATTTATTATTTATTTATTATTTATTTATTATTTATTTATTATTTATTTATTATTTATTTATTATTTATTTATTATTTATTTATTATTTATTTATTATTTATTTATTATTTATTTATTATTTATTTATTATTTATTTATTATTTATTTATTATTTATTTATTATTTATTTATTATTTATTTATTATTTATTTATTATTTATTTATTATTTATTTATTATTTATTTATTATTTATTTATTATTTATTTATTATTTATTTATTATTTATTTATTATTTATTTATTATTTATTTATTATTTATTTATTATTTATTTATTATTTATTTATTATTTATTTATTATTTATTTATTATTTATTTATTATTTATTTATTATTTATTTATTATTTATTTATTATTTATTTATTATTTATTTATTATTTATTTATTATTTATTTATTATTTATTTATTATTTATTATTTATTTATTATTTATTTATTATTTATTTATTATTATTTATTATTTATTTATTATTTATTTATTTATTATTTATTTATTTATTATTTATTTATTATTTATTTATTATTTATTTATTATTTATTTATTATTTATTTATTATTTATTTATTATTTATTTATTATTTATTTATTTATTATTTATTATTTATTTATTATTTATTTATTATTTATTTATTATTTATTTATTATTTATTTATTATTTATTTATTATTTATTTATTATTTATTTATTATTTATTTATTATTTATTTATTATTTATTTATTATTTATTATTTATTTATTTATTATTTATTATTTATTATTTATTTATTATTTATTTATTATTTATTTATTATTTATTTATTATTTATTTATTATTTATTTATTATTTATTTATTATTTATTATTTATTATTTATTATTTATTATTTATTTCTTATTTCTTATTTATTTATTAAGTATTTTATCGATTTCCTTTCAGATTTCAAAATTCGAGCAGCATTTCATGAGGCATTGAAATACTTTTGCTCTGCTTGCAACTTTAAGTGTATCTGAACTTCGAAAGCTGCAGAAAATGTTTTTCCATTATGTTTACAATTTTAAGCGGAGTCAAGCGCTAACGAGCAGTGGCAAGAGCAACAGCAACAGCAAAGACAACAGCAACAGCAACAGCAACGGCAACAGCAGCAGCAACAATCACAACAACATCGACAACAATTGGCAATCGAAATCGGCCATTTATATAGCAATTAATAAGCAACTTCTCATACATATGTAGATATTTGTAGCACAGCATTCGTTTTAATCAAATGTACACAAGTGCTTGCGATATGTGTGGCATTTAGTTGTGGCAAGTTCGTTGCCTAAGTCTTTTGTTTATTAGGCGAAATTCGCTTAAGCAATCAGTCATGCGATTAGTTGATTTAATTTAGATTCCTTCTGAGGGCCCATTGACAGTTTATCTAGCCTGGCCTAGGAAATGTTTTCTGCGCCTTTTTCTGCTGTCGTCGTTGATGTTGTTGTTGTTGTGTTGTTGTTGGCTCGTTTTGGCTGCCTTGTCGATGCTGTGCAGCGATAAAGTTGTCAAAGCAATTTTTGGCTGGCTTTAAAAATTTTGTATGTACGCCTGCCTGGCAACGAATAGCAATGTTGCTTGCCAGTCAGCCAGGTTGCCAGGTTGCCAGCATTTGCCAGGCTGCTTGCCGAGCTGTTGAATGTCTAATGTCGTGACTCGATTAATGAAATGTTGCAGCGCCAACAACAGCAACAACAATAAAAACAGGCGTCTAGGAAAATGCAACAAGAATTATAAAAAAGTTATAATAAAAGCATTGGCAATCGCTTAATGGCCAACTATTGTCGCTGGCAGGCGTTTCTAATAAGCCACTTAAATGGCCAGCCTAATTAGATACACAACACACACACAGACTCAAGATCGACAGTTACAATCTGCACAGAGTAAAAGTCAGAATTAAGATGTGATCTTTCTCGGAAAACGAGAATCTCTTGTGGGAGTTCGAAGTTCACAGGGTTCGCAAAACACTTTATAGTTGACAAAACTGATAATCAATTTCAAATTAACGCACTTGATTGCCTTAATAATATAGCTACAACAGCAACAACAACAACAGCAACAACAACAACAGCGACTACAACAACAACAACAACACTCATTGTTTAGACAATTCGCTGGCAGCTCTATCAACATCTTCATAATAAAACAATCAACGCACAATCGACGCTGAGATCAAGTGACTTTCCATAGACAAAGCTCCAACTCAGACAGAGACTCAAGAGCCAAGTTCCAAGCAGACTCCGACTAATCTGAGCCTCATCCTCAAGCTCATCCTCATCCTCACTTTGGGTAGATGTTGGCATTTCCTGGCATTATGCGCGCTAAATTGAGAGGTCAACTGTGTGTGTTTGTGTGTGTGTTTGTGTGTGTGTGTTTCCTGCCTGTATGTCTGCATGTCTGCATGTCTGACGGAGTCTCAGTCTGTGGCTTTTGGGCCTGTGCCAAAGTAATTGATGTGCACGCTTGACCTGTGGGAGTGAACATATTGCAGATAATCTGCAACGCAGACAATTGCCTCAATGAATTTTTTATAAGTTGCCGCAGCCGCAAAACTAAATATGTACACAATTTTTCTCTGGTTTTTTTGCAACTTCTTTTCTGGATTTATTTTATTTCGCTTTTTTTCTTTTCTTTTTTTTTCATCATGCCCCATAGTTGTAAAATGTGGCCCATTGTTTTACTTGGCAATGTTTACAAATTTATTGCAGCGTTTATTAAACGCTTTTCACCGCAGCTTATCAAATTCTGTGTGTGTGTGTTTTTTTTTTTTTGTAATTTATAAGACAATGGAATAAAAAAGAAATTCCACTCACCGCAAATTAGAAACAGAAACAGAAACAGACATCAATCGAAATTTGATATCGTAGGCGTTTATAGATTTATGTTGAAAAACTTGAATAGAGAATACTGCATAATTTTTGGAGACAGCCAGTTCAATGGAGCAGACAACTCGTGTTTATCATTCACTTTAAGAACAGACTTGAAATAAAGAAATGTTAATTTTATTTATTTAAACTTATTTTTAATATTGCTTAATCTTCAACTCTTTTAAATTTCATTGAGTTTTCTATAATATTATATTTTATTTATTATAAACCAAATCTTGTTCCCTCAAAAACAAATTACAATTATAATTTCAACTTACTTTTTTAGTCACAACTCAACTTTTTTTTAACAAGCAATTGATGAAAGCTGTATTGAAAGGTTGTTTCACAATTCAATTTAACACACATTTCCAACTGTGAATGATTTAACGAGCGCTCATAAATGTTTCATAAAACACCACAAAAATAAAAAATAAAAAAAAATCATACAATTTGGTACGCTTCATTTGAAAACTCATCACCATGGCCCAAAGTTTAGTCAGCCGTTCAGCCTGTCGGCCAATCAGTCAGCCACAGTCAGCCTCAGTTTCGACTTTAGGCTTAAACACATCTTCAGGCCGAATTCATGTTGTGTTTATTTTTGTGTTTTAATGTTTGATTATTTTACAGACAAAAAAATCATTTTTAATTAATTAGTTGAGGTTAATGAGCGGCTATTAATAAAAACGCATATTAATGGTGCTAAAAATTCCTCATGCCACTTTTAGGCCGAGAAACTTTCTCCCAGCCACCACACTGATTGCATAATTCATAATATCGGGCCTAAACAACCAGCGATCGATCTAGCTAAGTTATGTATATATTTTTTTTTTTTTATGAATTATGCGAGTCAAGTACAGTTGACACCATAAACACTTAAACACTTAATTAGCGCGTTGCGTTATTATTATTATTATTATTATTATTATTTGTTGCTTTAGTTTCGATCTGAATTGCATTTGGCTTGGGGTAATGAGACGCCTTTATGGCCAGGCATTCACTTTGCGACTGCCATTTAAGGCTATCTGGGCGCTGTTTGTTGGCCATGTTACAGCATCGGGCTCCTTTCGCAGCTCCCAGGCCCAGTTGATAATGATGAAGGCGCTGGCCATTTAGAAATGAATATCGCGGGGGCAGTTTCTATTTCTGTTGCCCGTTTCCCATGATAACTGTACTCGGCAATTGTCTTGCCAATTTGCCGCAAAACAACCTGTCGGCGCACACTGTTGTTGCACTGTCGTATTGTGTCGCCTGTCTGCCAGCTGGCCAAAATGGAGCCCACAGATCGCAGCAGATATGAGCCTTCAGAATGGCCACAATTCATTGTCTTTGGGCCAATAAATTGGGCTTAGATTTTTGTTCATGCAATTTAATTAACGATTACTTATCACTGATTATGTCAGCTCGCCGAGCAGAGAGATGCCTGCCACAGAGTGGTGGGGGATAGAGGGGGGCCGCAGTTAGTCTTAGCCATAGGAAACCCACGCAGTTATATGAAAAAAAAAAAAATACGTTGCGTGTTGAGTTTTCTAATTGGATTTTACAATTTTCACACCACAATGCCTGGAAATGGCTCGGACCGACGCCAACCTGGCTGTCAACCGTTTCGAGACGCTTCAACGCCGCATGTGGGCTGATCATTGTTGTTGTTGTAAAGTGTTTGGTATTCGTGCAGTTGTTGTCGACCGGCCAAGACGGCTACCGTTTGCGAGCCTCTCTTTGTCCAGCTATAATGGAGTGTGACTAATTAATAAATTAATTTCGGCGTTGTCTCATTTGTAATTTCAATTTGTCTAATAGGATTTCATGTTTTGACCATTTTTGTCTTGACACAACTCGCCGTCGTGCCAGCCATATTAAACCCGCAGACTCCGTCTCAGTCTTCGTCTCCATCTCCGTCTCAGATGAAGTTATTTTCTAATTAAGCGTGAAGTTTTGGCTTAAATGGTGACACTCAACTGGCTCTTAATGTTGATTTCGATAGTTTGATTTAAATTAAATTTTCTTCAACAGGTTCTCATTCAACAGTTATTGGCTGTAATAATTTAAGCTAGTGCTGCAACTGTAATTAAATATTTAAGTCAATAAGCTTATGTCAATATATGCAAATATATACAAAAAATAAACATGGCTTTTTTTAATTGCTGTGTGTTTTCCCCCTTTTTTTAAAATTATTAAGTTAAGCTTTGCGAATCAATAAACTTGGCATATAAAACCAATTTAAATGAGTTTTTTTCGAAATTGTTCGAATTGTAAGAATATTTCCAAGATCATAATTTATATCACTCGAAACGATTTATGGAACACAGACAACAGCAAACAGACAGCAAACATCGACAGGCAAACAGCCGCAAACTTTCAAAAAATGCAGAAAACAAGGCTCAAAAACAGCAGCAGCAGCCACAATGGAAATCAATATGTCAGTCAGCCAGTGGTAACGGCGACAGACTTTGGCCATATCATATCAGCAACTTAAACGTTTAATCACGCGTAGACATTTGGGCGAGATAAATCCAGAAATAGCTGGAAAAAATACGTTGCAAGCCAGAAAAATCAAAAGGAAAAGAAAAAAATTGAAAAATCACAAACCAGAAAAAGAAAAGGAGAAAAAAAAACCAAATATTATGAAAAAGTAATTACCAGGCAACAACAACAAGAATAAGGCCAACGGCAACAATTGCTGTGACAAATCTGCAATTTTTTTTATTACCTGTTGTTATTTTTGTAGTTGCTGTTGGAGTGTTGGTTGCTGCTGCTGTTGCTGTTGCTGCTGCAGCTTGTCAAGCTGTAAAATGATCGAAGAGCTGCATATGAAAATGCGAAGCAATTGAGATTGATGGCTGGCCTGGACAGGCACAGGGCTGCCTCTGACTGTGGGCGTGGCATAACAGTTGTTATTATTGCCGTTGTTGCTGTCATAGTTGTGGTTGTTACTGTTGTTGTTGTTGTCGTCGTCATTTGCAGGGCCATTTTGCATTTGTCTCGACTTTTACATGAAAATTACAAAACTACTGGCAACACAGATTTTTTTTTTGGTTTGCGTAGGCTGCCACTGCTAAGGGGTTGGGGGCCGAGGCACATGCCAAAGGCAGCAAAAATTGTGTCGCCAATTGTGGTGGAAGGGGGATGGTGCTGGCGTTGGCTGGGGGGAGGCAAGTGTCAAGCTGGCGTGACGCATGTGCGGCAGCGAGTGCCAAGCGCGCGGAATTCATGATCAATGACTGTGCACACACACGCCACAAGCGGCCGCAACACACAACAACAACAACACTCCAATAATAGTGCAACCAGACAACAACTGGGACTACAACTACAATCAGAGCAAGGAGGTGTGCTGTGGGGGGGGGGGGGGGGGGGTAGACACAAATTAATGAACACTTTGGTTGACATTTTAAGGACAAGTTCGGCAGCGGCATTTTGTTGGTTTCATTTTGCTTTTTTTGTTTGTGGTTTTGCTATGGTGCACGCGTGGCATGTGTGCGTTGCATGGAAATGTTTGATGGCGCATGCAATTGGACATTGACTGATTGCACGCAAGCTAAAAAATAGCTGTTGATTTAGTGGATTGAGGCCACATTTGTATTTATGTCAATAATCTTTTGTCCGCAAGGCAAATAGTCTTGATGATTATTTGGTCAGCAATTGGGTCGATGAACGCCTCTCAAAAGGTGTCCAAGAAGCTGCTAAGAAATTTTTAATTAAATTAAATGCACAGGTCATAATATAATTGAGGTTATTTAGTCACTTAAAGCACGGAAAACTATTAAATAAAAGTCGAATTTTTATTGAATTGTAAATAGAGAAATTATTCATTTAAGTCTGACTTGAAAATCCCAATAAATCAAGACTTAAAAGTTTGATTAAATAATTAGTCATATTCGTAGGATTTGAAAATTAAGCGAGCAGCTCTAAAATTACCATAAAATTGTGATTTACTTTTTACAGACTTAACTCAATTTTAAGCTGCTCAAATCGAGTCAAGTCAAAGATCATCTGTCGAACAGATCCTTGAGCCACAAAAGCTTGTAGCTGGCATCATTTGCAAGACTTGCAACCTACTCACAACTGGCACAAGGACAGCTGAAAGCAACAACAGCAACAGTTGGCTCTCTGCTAATTAACTGGCTAACTGCCTAACTGGCCTGGCTTCGATTCACTCGCGGCAACATGGCCCAATGTGGCACGCGGACCGCAAGAGTCAGTCAAGTAAATGTGGGGGTGTTGAGCACCAAAGAGCAGCAAAGGCAGCCCAAGGGGCAGGCAACAGCATGTATGTAATTCAATCAATTGAGCTAGCTGCAACAGCATTAAACAGCAACAACATCCGCAGCAGCAGCAGTCAATGACAATTGGGGGCAACACAAGAAACCAAAGGCAATGGCAAACAGAGACAACCAACAGAGAGAGAGAGAGAGAGAGAGGGAGAGAGAGGTATGTTGACAGCCTCGGACCGCTACAAGGGTCACCTAATCAATGGGTTTGTTGCTGCTGTTGCACTCAAGTTGCTGCAACTTGTTGCTACGCTGCTGCAGCAGTTGCAGCAGTAAGTGGCAGCCATTTGAAATTGTTGCACATTGGCGACAGCAACTGCATATGTGAGTGGGTGTTTGCTGTGTTGTGGTTGCTATTGCTGCTGCTGTTGCTGCTGCTGTTGTTGCTGCTGTTATTGCGTGCAACGACAACAACATGTCAGCAGCAAGTGTCAAGTGCAGCGACGATGACAATGGCAGCTTTGCAATGAACCTAATGAGCTCATTTAGAGGAAGTCTGGCTAACAACAGGATGCGAAAACGGAAATGAATTAAAGATAAGTAAGGATTCAACTCAGGAAAAAAAATAAAATGGAATTGGGAAGTAATAAAAATATTGCTGAAGAAACGACAAACACATCGATTGATGTCGAAAACAAACTTCAAGCAGTGAAATTTAATAGCCAAAGTTAAGGCTAATAATATATTACAAATTTATCAAATTATATGTATTAATGCAATTGGTAACAAGATAAACGCCATTTAAGGCAAAACCATTCATTTAAAGACTTTCTTAATTCTTGACACTCACGATTCCAATTGCCATTTACCACGTTTTTTGGGCAAAACAAAAAAAAAAAAAAAAAAAAGAAAATCTTCATTTTGCGACCACAATTTGTTGGACCATAAATCAAATGCCACAAACGAAAGTAAAATGCGCAAATAATTACAAATTAAAAGCAATACAGCAAAATGGGAAAAAAGAGGAAATCGCGAAAAATTGGCGACATTGCGCGGCGATTTAATGAAAAGTCCAACTGTGGCAACACAAAAAAATTGAAATTATATTAAAAAAAAAAAAAAAATAAAATAAAACAACAACGGCGAGAAAAACAAATCAAAAACTAAATAAGTCAGCGGGGTGGTGCGGGGGGAAAGGAAGAAAATTAAAGTCACGGTTTCTAGCGTGTAAAGTTGTTGTTATTGTTGTTGCGACACTTGCACAGCAGCAACATCAGCAGCAGCAACATCAGCAGCAACAGCAGCAGCGGCCGTAGAATGTAAATGTCTTTTTGGTCAGGTTTGTGTTAGCCACAAAAATCCAAATTGCCATCACAGCAGCAATAACAACAACAATAAAAGCAACGACAACAAGTGCAGCCAAAATAGACAGCAACCTGCAGCAAAGGCGGGCAGGCAGGCAGCATGTTGCAAGTTGCAAGCAGCCTCATCAATTGATTAAATTTGCAGCGCATTGAGATACTTTGGCCAAGACGCTGATCTCATGCCGATGCCTTTCACTTAAGACCAGCAAAAGCAACAGCGCACGATTTTTATTTATTTAGATTTAGATTTCGATTCAAATTGCGCCCGTCTTGCAAACCCAAAAACAACACAACACCCCACCCCGCCCCGCCCCCAATGCTTAGCAGCTGGCAGCTCTTCAGCAATCAGCTGGCAATTTGTTTCTATACTCAACTCATTGTTATTGTTGTTGTTATTGTTGTTGTTGTTGTGAAACGCACTGAACGCAAAACGCAATTGAAATGTTCAAACCGCGTCACCAAAATCCACACAAACAATGAGCATGTTTTTGTCTTGGCCATTTTTGGCCAAAGCAAACGCGACTGATAAGATCTAAATGCAGCAGCAACTGTTGCTGCTGGCACTGGGGAGGCCCACCAACAACGATGTCCGCATCCGCGTCGCCATCAACGCCATTGTGAGGCTCTGCTCTGCTGGCAAAACGGCAGTCAGGTGTTGCTTTTATTGTTTTACAATCACCAACTGAGCAGCGACAACAACAGCAACAACAACAACAACAGAAACCCACCAACAGCAATGGCCAAAACATCGACTATGCTGCGACTTCTTGGGGGCTCATCGATAGCGTCTCTCTCTGCCTGTAACTTTCACAAAACAAATCTCAGCAGCAGCAAAAGACAAACAGGCAACAGGCAAACAGGCAACAGGCATTCAGGCTCATTGCACAGGCCATAAAAGCGAACCACAATTCAAATAAAATGAAAATAGAATCAAATAAACATTGCTGGCAAACAAAGGCCACAGCTGAAATAAAACTCCGCGCCACTGCCAGACCGGGTCATAAAGAAATCCCCAGCATCGACAAGTCGCGAACTGCGATCGGGCCAAATGCAAATTTTTCTCAACCAAATTGTTGTTGTTAGCTGCCACCCCCAGACCCCCAGCTCTGTAAAACATCCACAGTCCACAGCCCAGAGCTGACCCAATGCAATGGACAGCACTGTAGTTGCCTGATTCCTCACTTAGCCAGCTGTGCATCCTGTTGCTTGATATCCTTGTGATCCAATCAGTCAACTGTTTTAGCATTCTCAAAACTAAATCGACTATCCACATAAATATTTCAGTTAACAATTTAGGCCACTTCATTGAATTTTGTTAGCCAAAACTTATTTGTCAATGACATCTAGATTAAAACTACAATCAAATTCTCGCTCCAAATTCAGGCCAAAATGCTACACCAAAAAGTCAAATTCAAATCCCACTTTATAAAGATCTGCAACCTAAAAATAACTGTTGTCTCAGCAGCTTCTTTGAGCCACTTCTTCCACAGACAGAGAACTGGCCACTTGCTCAGCTTTTCCCACATGAACTAGCTTAATTAACTGGCCACATTTTGCAGTTCTTAAAATTTTTGCCCACTTGCCCCATTTCGCAGCAGCTTGCAACAGCGTGCCTTCGTCATACACTACAAGAACAACAACAGCATATATGGCCATCAAATAAATCAGAGAGTGGAACGCACATGCAAAACACGTCGCCAAGCCGTCGTCCAACTCATCCCAAAATCCGTCGAGCAAGTTGGCCATTTCGGTTATCAGAGTGCGCGTTTTAATGAGTTCGAGTACGTTTTATGAGCGTGCAAAAGGCAAACTCTTGAGAAATCCGAGAACGCACCAAAGTGGAATGCACACAAAAATGTTAGAATCTTGCCGCGTTGATAAACTTTCGCGTTGGAAAGCAGCAACAGATGAAGATGGAGACGGTTATGGAGACGGCGCAAACACTTCAAGCAGAAACCAACAACGGCGACAACATCTCGGCAAGAGCTCATCACAATCAACTGTGATGGCGACGTTCATATTATGATTATGATTGGTGTCGTTGTAGTGGATATTGTTGTTGGTGTCGCCTTACCTGAGGCTGACTGCCTGACTGGCTGACTGGCTGAGAGTCTGGCACGTACGCTTGCTGCTTGAACCGAACGCAGATACTTTTGCAAAGATACAAAGACGCACTTGCTCCGCTTCACTCTGTTTGGCACGCAAAAGAATTTATGAATGAATTCAAAGAATTTTTGTTTTTGGCTTAGCAGGGCTTAAAACGGTTTGGTTTGGCTTTTATGCTCCCTCCCTCCCTCCCCCAAAAGTTAGACCACATTTGAAGTCTGCTGAAGAGTGAATATTTCACTGCATACTTTCAGGCTGCTTCAAAGAATTATTTTTAGATTTATCTGTTTGCCATTCCGTCTAGTAGTCATTGAAGCAGCAACTTCCTCAAACACACAAAAATAAATTTCAGAAAATTTCAATAAAATGTGCGACGTGCCACAGTCACTTCAAATGCGCACCAGTGATGGCATCATTTTCGATGTCAGCTTTGAAGTCGCCCAGCAAATCGGATTGGAGGTAAGCTGGCTGAGGGAGAGCAATAGCAGCGACGACATATGCGATGCCAATATAGTTCCCTTGGCAAGAGTAAGCTCTGCTGTGTTTCGATTGGTGCTGCAGTGGTGTGAAGTGCTGCATTCCCCGAAGACGCACATTAAGGATGTGCTGCAATTACGTGCAATACTTAGGCGCATTCTCAGCGATGCGAAGGCGAACGATTCACTACTATTTGAACTGATCATCGCAGCCGACTATCTAAATATGGAGACTCTCTTACAAACGGCCACTCAGCTTGTGGCAGATGTGAGCACGATCTGCAACACTATTGAAGACTTCCGGGAACGTTGGGGTATCATGTACCATGCAGAAGATGACATCTAAAAGCAAAATCAGTTTTTCAAAACCAATTGCAAAATTTTTTTCTTTTTTTAAATTTAATGTTTTTTGCAAACAAATATAATCGTTGCATATTTTTTAAGTAATTAAATCTTTATTAAATCTCAATTTATCGGTGATTATTAGTCAATATTCTTTTGTCTTTTTGTTTTTTTCTTTTATTTGTTCTTACAATTTTCATGCTGTCTTTTCTTTCATTCTTTGTGTCTAAGCTTAGTTGGCTAATTCACTTAACGTGTCTGCAAATCGCAAACTGTTACAAAGTTTTTTTTTTCGCGGTTTCTGCCTCTTTTACGGCATTTACAAATTTTTTTTTAAACGAGCCGCAAACTCAGAATTTGGTTTTCTGGCTGCAACTGGTTGTTTTTGTTGTTGTTTGTTTTTTTTATTTGTGGTGTTCTTAATTATTGCTAGTTTTCATTTCAATGTTGTTGTTGTTGTTGTTATTGTTGTTGCAACGGCAACTGCAAATTTGGTAAATTTAAAAACAGAACTCGAAAGGACAGTGTGAAAATGCTTTAAACAATGTTGCATTAAACTAAACTCGTCACAAATTACAGTTAGGTAGGGCTCCTCATGTTGTTGTTGTTAGTGTCGCTTTTATTTATTATTGTACACTATAAATCGATTCATAGAAAAAGTGTAAATTATGCTATCCCATATTGATAGTTGTATGTATATAATAGCTTCATCTGCTTCGGCTGCTTCTGTTCACATATAAATAGTTGTATACATATATACTATATAGTTTGTATAGATATTACATGTATATGTATATTAATGTATATATATATACGAATATATATATATATATATTCAATCTATATTGCTTAACTCTGACAATGCAACGCTTTGAAGCAAGAGACATAGAGTGTGAGAGAGACAGAGTTACCAATTCAGATTCAGATTCGGATTAAGAAATTGGCAGCTGAGCAATTTAAGATCCAAATGATCTTCACTTTTGGCCACATTCATTTTTTTTTTTTTTTTTTGTAGACCTCAAGGTTTTAGCGAAATCAAGCAAAAGCTTTTACGATGACTGCCCTGAAACAAGTTTTCTTTTTACTTTACTTTAGTCTATTTTACATTAAATTGTGTCTGTTGGTTTTTTGCTTTAGAAATATGAAACATGCAAAGGAAGCGCCAATTTATCATTTTAAACTAAGTTCGCTTTTATTCTTTATTCAATCATCAAATTGTATGATTTTGTTTCTCATTAAATGTTCTTTGAAACTGTTTTGTTCTTTATGTTCTTTTTATTTATATTTATAATTTAGTTTCATATTTAAATACTTTTATTCACGAGCACGCGTGAGCATTTCAAAATTTTTGTATTTAAGTATTTTTGGTTTTTTTCTTTCTTTACAATTAGGAATTTCATTTTTATTTATTTTTTATTTTATTGATTATTCATAAACTATTTGAATGCTGGAGTAAAAGTTTCAGTTTCGCTTTGTTAATCATACGTAACTATTTGCAACTTGTTTTACAAAATAGATATATTCATCAATGATTTGACGTCGTTTTTGTTTTTTTATTTTTATTTTTGTTTATGTTTCGTTTTTTTTTTGGTTCCATCTGCCTCTAAAATCTTACGTTAAATTGTTACTGTTGTTTTCTCTAAAAAAAACTTCATACTGGGTCCAACTTGCTTCAGTTTGTGTTTCCTGATATTTTGTTGCCATTTATTTATTAGAATTTATCATTCTTTTATTTGTATTTTTTTTTTTGGTTTTTCGTTTGGTTTACAAATTTTACTTTTCTACTTATCATTGAGCAGTTTGCCTTTCTTCGTGTTCATGAAAATTAGTTGTGTCTTGTTTTGTTTTTTATGGCATTACCTATCTTTCGCGATAAGTTTTCAAGTTATATGCAATTTGGCGATATGTATTTATGTACATGTTGTATACAAATCAATGTGTCACAAAAAAAAAAACAACAGAAAAACTGAAATAAAGAAATAAATAAAAGAAACATGCAAATATTTTGCTCAAATGTCTTTCAAAAATTGTTTAGTTTATTTTTGTTTTTAGCTCTATTTTTAATGTGTTGTTTACGTTTAAGCTTTATACAATAATCATAAATTTAAAATATATAATAAATGTATGTATGCTTTCAAAACTTTTCGCATTTTGTATAATTTATAATAATATTTGCGGTTTCATTTGTAGAGTTTGGGCTTAATTCAAAAATCTAAAAATGTATGGAAAGCAGCAGTAAAAGTAAATTTATGCTTAAACATTAAGAATTTCTCTCTCTGCAATTGTTTTTTGCTTGACTTGTTTGTTTGTGGTTTAGTTAACGAGTTAATGTAAATGTAAGTTTTAGTTTAAACATTTATCAAATGAGTTAATTCATTTACCATCCTCTGTTTATATAATATAATATAATATAATACATAATTGCCTTGACTCAAGAATAATTAACAAATCGTTTTAACACACATCCTAATAAGACGAATTGATATTTTGATTTGCCATTTGAAATCGAACTCGGGGGGTTTCCAAAAAATTTATTTACATACAATCAACAAAATAAATGTAAGAAAAAACACAAATACTACAGAATAAGAACTTAGAATTAGAAAACCGAGCGGAATTCGCAATTAACACAAATCCTTAAAAATTATACTTTGCAATTTGATTTGCTTCTTTCTAACTTTTATTTTATTTTTTTTGCCATTTCAAAATTTGTTATTTTTGCATTTACTTCTTATTGTGTTTAGATCAATTTTATTTTTATTTTATTTCGTTTTCTTTTTTTTCTTCTTTTTTTGTGTATTTTTTTTTTGTGTTTTTGTTTGTTTTGTTTTTAATGTTTTACTTTTAAATATTTGTTGACAATTTTATGTTGCACAAAATACAATTGTTTGGGCTGTTGTTGTAATTTGTTGGAAAGTTGCTGCCATTGCAATCGTCATGGCCTATGGAATCTGCAAAGGAAAAATGCGAAATTGCAAAAGTTAGAATTAGTTTCAGTTTCAGTTTCAGTTTCAGTTTTGTGTGGTGCAAAAGTTACAACGCAATTTATGCAACACAATGTTGCCAGTTGTTGTCTGGCTAGCTGGGATTTCATGCTTGTTAAGGTTTTTTTTAAGAGCCACTTGTGATTATGGGGACCAGCTAACTGGATGATACTTTAAACTTTTTAATATGACAAGTCTGGTTAAAACTAGTGGAAATTATCTGTATCCGTTCAGGCCATGTTTAAATGCCAGAACCAAACGGCACATTGCACATGGCATTGCAACGGAGTGGCAACATTGGCTGTTTGTGCTGGAACTTTGCCAGCTTATTTGTGTGCTGCTGCTAACTTGGCTTGCTTACATTCCACGTCTAATTTGTAAGGCCCCCAAAGCCCAACAAGTTACTTAAAGTCAGAGCATGTGGCATGTGTGTGTGGCAAGCCAGCAACTTGAATGCAGCCACCGAATCCAAGAGCCATTATAAAAGTTGACTCTGCACTCAGTCCTCCAAAAATGGACATAGAAATGTCGAAAGCAAAAAAAAATAAAATAAAAATAACAAACCAAAATGGGGGAAAAAAGTCCTTTGTGGCAAGCATATCCTTGCGCACGAAGCTGACTGAATTTGGAATGGGAATCGTTTTTTTTTTTTTTGCTTTCCCTTTTGGTCAGTTGGTCAGTAAAACTGCACGTGACACTTCATTGAGCATTTGGCAATTTTTGGTGGTCAGTCGTTGGATTTGGTTTGGCTGGGCCAAGGACAATTGCAGGAGAATTTAGTGGTTGTGGGTTGTGTTTTAGGGGGTGAGCGTTTAATTACCTTGTCAGATGGCGACTGCCCTCGTGGACTGCCATTTCGGAGGACTTAAACTCGTTCAGCTCCTTGCGTATGGCGGCCTTATCCTTTGGCGTCAGTCTTGTCCATGGCTTGTCCGCCCGTCGATCGTAATCATGTGCCTGCGTCACCTCAATGTAGTCATTGAAGCGTATGATCTTCTTCTCCTTGAGCTCCTCGACGGTGGGCCGAAAGCTTAGCTTGCGCAACAAATACGATTTCTTCTCCTCCTTCTGCTTCTTCTCCTCGGCGGGTGATTGAGCTAAACCAAAAACCAAAATATTTTAGTTTTTTTTGTATAAAAAATTGCAATTTTTACTCACTTTTTAGTATATTGCGCTCCACCAGCTCCTCGGCGGTGGGTCGCATTGACAGCCTGCGTATTAGGCGCGCCCCAATTGCCTCCTTGGACTCCTTGAGCTCATTATCGTTGACCTGATGCAATATGTTGCGATTGATCAGATCCTGTTTATCTGGTCGCAGCTGCAGCTTCAGCGACAGCGACTCCTTCCGCGCCAGCTTGGCCAGTCGTGTATTATCATTGTCTTCATCCCGATAGACAATTTGGCCATCGCTCTCATCACTATCGCTGCTGCTCTCGCGTATCACAAACGGTCTCGCATTCTCCTTGTTCTCCACGGTGCACGGCAATTGGATGTTGAACATTTGCTGCCTGCTGGTGTGGAAAGGGGTTCAACAACAACAGATTGTGCATTAGTTAACAGCTTTTTTCAATTAAATTCAGCTAACATTCATATTAAATAATTATTATGATTAGTCCAAGTCACATCCAACACACACACACAAACACACACAGACACCAAAAGGATACATGCAGCAAACCCTAAAAAAATACTTTTGTCTGTAAAATCTCGCATGAGCAATCAGACAGATTTACACACACACACACACACACACACACTGCATACACTGCTCTTTAATTTATTCATCTTCCTGCATTACTCGCAGCCAAAAGTCCTTAAAGTTTTTTTTTTTTTGTTACTACCAAAATGCTTTTGCGGCAATTTTGTTTTTGTTTTGTATTTTCTTATATTTTTTTCTTTTGGTGCTTTACTTTTTAACGACACGTGTGTGCGCACATCTGGCAACTTATTCACATATACACTTGCCACACACTCATGCAAGCATGTGTGTATGTGTGTGTGTGTGTGTGTGTGTGTATTTGTGCTTGGCTTTATACTTAAAGCTGTCGCTGGCTATGAAAGCGCCCGAAAGCAGAATGCTATATCCTGTCAGGCACATCCGCAACACTTTCGCATTTAGAGCATGCATATATGTGTGTGTGTGTGTATGTGTGTGTGTGTGTGTGTCACATCGAGTCTATGCTTGGCACATTACCATGCAAAACGAGTTCAGACGCTGCATATCAGCACAAGTGGCACACTTTGAATACCCTTTTGCAAGTCATCTTTAATCTAAACTAGCCGAAACAATTTGGCAGTCTTGAAGAACCCTCAAATCTGCCGTGACTCAGCATTTTAAGTGTCTCTTTTTTTGGTAAGAAGCAGCTGCTGTGATATAAGCTGAGCAAAGCTGCTGCATAATTTGTGGCAATAGTTGAAAAACTGAATAACTTTGATTTTCCTTGAAAAGTTTCAATTCAATCTCTGAAAACACTTGTTTTCGAAAATCATATAAAATTCGAATTAAAAATAAAATGCAATTCATCAACAAGAGAAACTGAATTTAAAATGCAATGCAGAAATTTCTTTAAAATATTAATCTGATTTTTAATAGTTTTTTAGAACAACTTTTTATCATCAGTTCTATTATAAAATAATAAATAACTTGGCCAACTGCTTGCCATTGGCCATAAGGATATTAATCAAATGCTCTACAAATGGTAAACACAGAGAAAGGTTTTTTTTTTTGCCGTTGTTCAGTTTTGTGGCACAATTTATGTAAAATGCGTTAAGCGTTTTACATTTTCGCTTATTTGCCACACGCTTTGTTGCAAGCTGTTTTGCATACATTTTTCCACTGTCTGCGTCCATCTTGAGGGAAAACTCTTTGGCACGCATTGAGGCATGGCTAATGGATGCTGCTACCAATCGAGTTTCAATTAAGCCGCATCGCTGGCTACACAATATGGGCAACTTGTGGCACTTGTCATCTGTCATGTGTCTGTGTCTGTTTCTGTGTCTGTTTCTGTTTTTGTGTCTGTTTCTGTGTTTATTTTAAATGTTTATTTGCACTTGGAAATATGAATGTCACTTGCAAAATATTATTTGCCCCCTGACATACAGCGATGTATATTAAATTAAGACATGCCTTGCAACATCGTGTGTGCTGTCTGTGTTGTAAGAAAGTTGAAGGAGCGTGTAATGTGCAACATAATCTTGTTTCCCCCCAATTGAAACATGCAACAGCGAAAAAGATAGCGCAGAGCAAATACAGCAAAGAAGCAGTAAAAGAAAACTTTTATCACAACAACAAAAAAATGAAGTACACACACACACACACATGCACACACACAACTACATAGAGTGCACAACATTGAGTGGGTTGGTTGGATAGGGGCGGGAGGAGAAGTTTAGTGGAAAGGAGGCACATGAGAAAATTAAACTCAACTGCAAAAAACCCAAAAAGTTAGTAATTTAATTCTGATGCACAAAAATAAAGAAAATAAAAGTTTTTCCAGCTTTTTGTTTATCTTTTTTTCTGCTTCATTTCATTTCATGCTTTCGTTTATTAAATTTTTTTTTGTTTTACGTTTTTTATGAGTGTTTAAAATTTAATCAAAACACATAAACAAAATATGAATATTAGGGTGCAGGGTTAGCAAGGGGGGGTGCAGGTGGGATACCACTTTAAGAACGATGCAAGGTAAATATTATTGGATTTAAAAATTCAATAAAACAAATTAGTATTTTTTATCATTTTCGATTTATGTCTTGCAGAGAACTTTTGAGAATGTGGAACTTAAAAAATATAAATTTCTTGCGTGTTTTTTTTTTTTTTTTTTTTTTTTTGTTACAACAGAGAAAGTGAGATTGAGTGAGAATGGAGTGGAGATAGATAGATAGATAAAGTAGTCTATAAGCATTTTTGCATACGTTCCACATAATAAAATAAACTAGCTATAAAATGTTTACCATATTCTAATCCGTGGTCGTAGTATTGGCCTGATTTCGATTCAATATCGGATTCGGGGTTGGTTTTTTTTTTTTTATTTTTTATATTGTTGTTGTTGATTGTTGTTTTGATTGTAGAGAATTGTATAGTAGAGATTGAGGTATTGTTGAGGTTGTAGTTGTAGTTGTTGTTGTTGTTGTCGATTATAGTTGTTGAGGTAGTTTAAGTTTTGGGGGGGGAGGGTTAGCAGAAGAACGTGTTTATTTTTGCACGCAAACAAACAGAAACAATTCAAAAAATACAAATTGAAAGTAAAGCGAAATTTTGTCAATGAATTGTTAGTTTTTATATATATTAAAACGAGGGGAGGGGGGCGAGGGGCATCGTTTAAATTTATACATTAATTTTTTAGTGGCAGCAGAACGAAACAGGTAGGGAAAACCGCGCGAAAAGTGATGAGTATATAAAGAGAGAGAGAGAGAAAAGGGGGAGAGAGAGAGAGAGAAAGAGAAAGTTAAGTAAAAAACAAATTTGAACTACAAACAAAACAGAAAAATATAACGACAAACCCAAAAAAAATCGGAAACTACAATTATAATAAAATTTTGTGTGGCAAATGTGTCCACAGTTTTTTTTTTTTTTTTTTTTTTTGAGGCAGTTACTCACTTGAGCGAATAGTTGTTGCCCGCCGCATCCTGGCGCACCACCAACGGACGCTGACTGGCCGACTGTTGGGCGGCAGCTGCGGCCGCTGCTGCCATGGAGCCGATGCCTCCGTTGCTATTGGAAATGGCAGCCGCTTGGGCGGCACTGTGATGTTCCTGTGTGGGCGTGACTGGTTGGGAGGCAGAATTGGAGGCGGGGCCACAGATGCCGACCTTCTTCTTCAGCGCCGATTTGAGAGGAACTGCATTTGGTTTTGGCTCTTTGGCTGGAATTTCCTCGACACGCTGCGTATCCATAACCCGGACATGATTGCCAGCAGCAGCAGCATGCATGCCGCCATACGGCGCATAATCATCATCCGAGTCGAGCTCATCCTGGTCGGGATCGTGATCTGTGGAGCCCAAAAAAAAGAAGACTTTGTTAAACACACACGAATCAGTTGTGGCTGTTTTACATATAGATTTTCTGATAGGGGTTTCTCGACAGGATTTGGGGGCACTAGCATAGTTTATGAAGTGCGCATTTGTAATGAGCTGAAGCTAGCTGTTTTTTTAAGCTTTTTTTTTTAGCTTTTTTTGTTTGTTGGCTTATGTTTACCATCATAGTCGTAGTCCTGCTGGTAGTCCTGATCGTTCATGGCGCCTGGCCCGTGCGGTCGTCCAGCGATGAGCGTCGGGCTCGGCGTGGAGAACATCGGCGGCGGTGGGATGGGTCCAATTTCCGATACCGGAATCGGTGGCTCCGGTAGCTCGCTGAGCATAACGCCCGCCGGCAGTTTACCCCCTGCATAGGGCGGTGGTGTATTACCAGGCGGTCCACCCATCATTTTGCCAGCATCGTCGCTGCCATCTAAACGACAACGATTACAATACGATAATCGGGGAGAGGGTTAGGGGGAGAGATTGAGAGACAAGAGAGAGAGAGAGAGAGAGGCAAGACATAAAAAGTGAGTGAATGTGTGAGATTTATTTGCTAGCCAGTGATTTCAATGTGAATGTGTGTGTGAGTGTGTGTTGTATGTTGTGTTGTGGTGTGCCGTTTTGTGAGAGAGAGTGAGAGAGAGAGAGAGAGAGAGAAGTGTGGGGTGGAAACCAACTAAAAGGAAACCTGTCAATTATTGATAGAAAACGACTAAAATTTGCAAATAATTTTATTGTTTAAAGATTGAAAAGTAAAATAACAATTTTTTATTGCAGTCTCCAAGATATAAAAATTGGATTTAATAATTTTTAATATAGTTATTTTCTTGAGTTCAGACCATGAAGAAGTTTTAGCTTTAGTTTCTTAAAATCGGATCATTTTTGGCAAAGTCAAAGCTGCGGAAAGTTTTGACTCAAAGTAATTTTTGAGCGCATAATTTTAACCTGAATTTTAAGCCAAATTCGGATTTTTAACTTTCCATTTGGTGCTAATCTAGAACTCAATCCATGACCAATAAGTCTTCGTTTCTGAAAACAGGATCCGTTTTGACAAAGTTTTCCAATTGTATATCCATTCCCAAAAGTATTTATTATTTATATATTGGGGGGTTTTGTGCCCCCTTCTGAGCTTATAGCTCCTCCATTAACCCCAGTCCCTGAACGAATGTCAGGATCTTTGATGGGTCGAGGGCTACTATGTCTTTGACATTCATAACATGCATCCCTAGGATGGATGCTGCATCTCCTCCTGGCAAGGGCGATGCATTTTGTTAGGATGTGAGTTGTAGACTCCTCCTCGACCCATTTTGGACAGGTGGCTTTTTAATCTACAATGTCCTGTCAGTAGACCGTATCCTTAGCATATTTCGCAAAAGTATTTTTTGAGGAATTTATTTTGTCATGAATATATTTTAGTTCTGGGAATCAAGTCACAATTTAAACAATTCCATTTCAACAAAGTTCTGTCTTTCAAAAAGCATTCCTTAAAATTCTATAGACCATCTTTTTATTGGCTGACAAGTTTCCTTTGGTGGTTTAGGTTTGGGGTTTGCTTGTCACATTCTAGCAGAAAGTATTGGAAAATGTTATTGGTTCACTTACAGTGCTCGTTGTGGTAGCAAATGTTGACGCCACGCCGCGACAGTTTGTTGCTGCCACCAAGTGTGTTGGGTCGCTCCACTTTGTTATTGGAATCGGTCTGGTTGTGTTGTTGCTGCTGCTGCTGCTGGTGGTGCATGCCACCACCACCGCCACCGCCACTGCCGCCGCCAGGTGGAGGCAGCATGGAGCCTTGGCATGTGGGCTGCTCAATGTTCGGTGTTGATAATGTGCCATTGCCACCGTGTTGCTGTGCATCAGTCTTGTCTTTTCTTGGTTCTGCAAGTGGGTTGAAAGGGGGGAGAAAGGGGGAAAACAAAAAAAGAATTAGTAAAAACCACACACATAAAAGTTGCAACAAGCTGCAACCAACTAATTTACTAGCATGTTACCTAACTGAGTTCAACATGGAAACGTGGCAAGAGGAGAGGTGGGGAAGTGGGCAGCATGTGAGGGGGGGGGTCCCACTTGATGGGCTCTTACATTAATTGTCATGCTGGCTGGTGGTTTGCTCGGTTTTCTCGGTTTCTCCCTTTTTGGCCAGCAGCTGTGCCACTATTCGGGCCAACTGTAAATTGCCTGCCAGGGCAGCAGCCACTTGAGTGGCCGCAAAGTACTCACTCACACACTCACACACACACAGAGTTGTTCGTCTTTTGTTTCGACCTGCCCGTGGTCAAGTGTAATATTTTTAATTGTTGTTAAAGGGTTAAGCGGTTGGCTCACTTCAGACCCTGACCACATTTGGCCAGAAGTGGTGGGACTTGTTTAAAAAAATACAGAAGAAGAAGAAGAAAAAAAAACAATGCCCAAGCGCAGAGCGCACAACTGAGTGAATGTTAAATGTTCGGTGTGTGTGTGTGTGTGTGTGTGTGTGTGTTTAAGTGGGGCATCCTGGTTAATAATGAGAAATGGCAGAGCTCTTTTTCTGTGCCACCTTATTTGAGAATGGGCAAAATGCTGTGTTTCATTATTTGTTCGCAGCAAATGCTTATCTCTATTTATGCAGCATTTTCAATTGGGTCTCTGCTCGGCAAGGATAACAAATGTTTGCCAAGGGAACGAGAACGTTTACGAATGCGACACAAAAGAGGAATTCAAATATAAAGTGCCATTTCTCTAGAGAGAGTGTTAGAAATTAGCAGTTAACTTGACAAATAACACAATGGGGACTTCAATTTAGGTGTTTCCTTTAGGTGTTTCCTGCTCATTTGCAATAAATTATTATTGATTAATTATTGATTGTTTAAGCTAAAATAAAAATACAAAACACACACGCACACACACATAAACCGTCTCAATATCATTCACCACATACCGAAAAAAACAATTAAGTAAGAAATTCCTAACAAATGCTTAAATACTTCAGTCAGTCAATGAGCAAAATTGACAGACAGACAGAGGGGCGGGTGAAGGGGCAACACGAGGGGGTTCTGAGATTTATGCACAACACACAGATGAATATATCTCTCGCAGACGATATTCAGTTTGCTGGCAATTAATGGCAAAATTGAGTACATAAAAAGCCAGCAGCAAAATGCGGAATCAAAATGAAATTGCGAGGAATGTGAAAAGATTTACCAATTGTTGCTAATCGCACGTAAATAAATATCAAAGCGTCTTTAAATATATACAAAACATACAAATAATCAGAGAGGGGAATGTAGGGGGAGAGGGGGGCGCGGCAGGGCAGAGCGAACTAGTTGAAACAGATACAAATTTTGTTGGCCCGCAGCCAAAGAGAAAGGCAAAATGACTAAATACAAAGGGTATGCGGAGCGGTGGAGAGGGGGAGGAGGGGGGTGTGAACGCCTTGACGTGTTTGCAAAAATATTTTGAGGAAAATAATAAAAACATTAAATACATACATACATGTATATATATATATATCTATAAATACTATAACAATGCGAGTGAAGAAGTAATGAAATAAATATTTTCATGCATCAAGTTCATGATTTTGGCCAAGAGTGCAGGGTTTGCTAGTCATGCCTAAAAGCGATTGGCTAAAAGCAGTTGGCTAAGCAGAGCATATTTTAATGAATTTATGTGCCTGTCAAATTATGGCGACAAATCTTTTTGTATTGACTGGCAACTTGCTGTCTTCCCATGCCACACTCCCCAACTTCCCACTCTCTTCCTCTCCTCTGTCAGCACTTCCTAGAATTTATGGGCTGACAGTGTTCGTAAACGTCACGAAAAGCCCGACAGGCCGCACAAGAAAAATAGCGGCCACATAAACCAAATTGCTGACATTGAGTTGGGTTTAAGTAAAAAAAACAGAGTCAAGATTAATTCAAACAAATTCGAGCTGACTTTAATGGCAGCGCATTTAAATCAAATTCAATACTTAATTGAAATTGAGCAGGGATATATATATATATATATGCAAAGCAACATGTTCTTTTTGGTTTGGGTTTTGCACATAAATCTTCTTTCAATCCAGCCTGGTTTCTGTGCATCTTCTCGATTTCATCTATTCTGTCGTTTTACCCAATTTGTTTCGAATATTTCATTTGCATTTTGATACACTTTCCAATAATCTCCAAATATGTTGTGATGTAAAAATAAAGAAGATAATCTGAGGTTTTTCAATATGAGTTAAAAGAATAAATTTCCATACTTTACGTTAAAAAACAAGTTATAAGACATAAAATATTATTTTTTATTCACTTAAAATTCCTACTAAAATACTTATTTGACTGACTATTCTACAATCTATTATTCTTTTCTCTTCTTCTTCTTTTTAGCCACTAAAATAAGTGTATTAAATATTCGATGTTTGAAAATCCCAAAAGTCTCACTTAATGCAATTACTGTTATCAGTTTCGGCTGGTGTCCTGTTATCGCTCTCACAATTTGGCCATTCTGCGCACTCACAATCTGTGCCCTAATGACAATATTAATTAACCAAAAAGTTTAGTGTCTAATTAGTTGGGCAACATCTGGCTAAGCATAATGGCGCTCACCATTTGGCCATTAATTAATTGGCGGCAGGCGGGCCAAGGTCCACGAACAGGTCCACCTCTTGATGTCCTTGATGTCCCTGATGTCCCTGACCGAGACCCCTTCAGCTGGCATGCCAATAAGTAGGCAATACTAAATGCGCACACTGCCTGGCTGTGTGTGCGTAGGTGTGTGTGTGTGTGTGTGTGTGTGTGTGCGTGTGTGTGTGTGTGCGTGTGCGTGTGTGTGTGTGTGCGTAGGGGTGTGTGCGTGTGTGGGTGAGTGATGTGACGTTATTGGAACTTGCAATTCCATGAAGTCAAATGCACGGATTTATTTATTTATAATACACAAAGAGCAGAGAAAGAAACAAGTACGAAAGCTGTAGTCGAGTGATGTCGACTACGATATACCCTGTTTGAAATAATCCAATTTTATTGGCAAACTTTAAGTTTATGCATACAGATCAATATGAGAATATATTAGGGACCATAGCTTTGGTGTTTCTTATGCGATTTTTATGAAAGTTGGGCAACTGGTCAATAATTTGTGGCTTTTATTGTTATCGGAAATCGAAATGTATCGATATTCGATACTAGCGCCTGTTATACGATAATTTATATTCCAAATTTTAAGCCTCTACATCTTCATAGAGACATCTTCATATCGACTAGCCTGTTGATACCGATCAAGAATATATATACTTTATGGAGTCAGAGAAGCTTCCATCTGCCAGTTGCATACATTAGCAGAAAACCAATATACCCTCTTCTATTCATTTTCAATGGTTGCAGGGTATAAAAAGAACTGCGCATCCGGAATTTGGTAAGCAAGCCGCAAATTAATTGTGCGGCTGTGTGGCATGTGTTTGCCCAACCAACACCCGCACACAGCAAACAAGGCTAACAAGAGTGGCCTAACGAGTGACTGACATTCGGTTTCAAATACCCTGTTATAGCCAATTCACCTAGGGAAGAGTTTCAGGAGACAACACACTAAAGCCATTGGGAATGAGTTCACAAAATACCCTACAATTTTAAGCCGAATTTAATAATGAGCATTTTGGTTTTAAACTTTGACTCCTCTCTCAATCCCAATCCTTTCCAGCTCTCTCAAAAAAAATGCTGCCTTATCGGAAGCTATACAAAAATTTATCACACTTAAAAAAAAAGCAAATTCCACAAATTTTCAACACATTTTTTTTATTTACAGGATATTTTATAGTCTATCCTTAATTATGGCCAATTTCATGTACAACGATATTGCCTTTGTGCTCGCTGGTTGGCAGCTCTGGATTTCTGGCTCTGACAGAGTGTGGATATTTGATAAATAAACAATGTGAGGGGCTGTGCATTTGAGGCATGTGGCAGGGTTTCCTGGGACGCAGGAACCGCAGCACAAATATTCGCATACTTTGTGTGTGTACAGGCAGGACTTTTCATAGCCTAATTTTCATTTGTGGCATGTGTGAAAAAGAGCAAACACGCAACACAATGGCCCATCTCGAGGGAATACACACACACACACACAGATACATACACACATGCCAAATTTGGACATTAACTGACAGCTGCTGACGTCACTCTCAAGTGTGCCCGTATTGTGCACAGAATGAGGAGAAGCTGTCATTTTGCTGCTCCTGACATTTATTGCGCTGCGACAGAAGTGTTTCAAGCTCGAATAAAAAAAATGGGCATTTTGCAACACCAATGTGGCAACATGTGCTGTGGATGTAGACGAAGATCTAATGGCGCAACGTGACCAGGCAAGTGCAACGCTCAATGTCCACGCCCACGTTGGCCTTCAGTTTCGTTTATATATATATATATATATAACACGTATACGCCACGTTGCGCATTGCAATTGCCGAAAGAAGCCCGAAATTTGTGTTGCAGCCGCCAAAATCAACACAACGGCATATTTCATTAAATTTAATTAATGACACATCGTTAGCCAAGTGCCGCCTGTTTCTGATTCATGCACCTTCAATTTTAAACAGTATCTGTACAAATCGTACCTTGTCTATTTATATATATATATATTTATACATAAATATCATAAAAATTGCATTCAATTCATGTTTGCCTAATTCAATTCGATTGCTTACAAACCAAATAAAATTTGCATATTTTCCAAGTATTTTCTCGTGCGTTTTGGCAAACATATTTTTGGCATAAAACAAATATCACATTTTTTTCAGCATTGTAAGCTGCTGAAACAGCTGTTGAAACTGTCATTTTACATATTGTTTTTCCCCAGAGTTTTGATATTCGCATTTTTCCTTGGGTTAAGTGGAAGTTGAAAATGCTGTTGAATGAAATAAATTTCATCTGTTGGCCACTTGAAACTTGAGTCAGTTTTTTTGTTGCTAATTTAATACCAAAAACGAAAAGTGAAGAGTTACTTTTTCAAGTATTTATTTCCAAGCCAAATTCATATTAAGTTTAACAATTTTTTTTACTTTGTTTCGTTGAAGAGGAGTTTGAATTTTTATATTATTTTTTTTTATTATATTTGTTTAACTTTATTTTTTCGGAGTTTCTTTTGATATTTACACATCTTTCAAACTTTTATTATTATGTATATTATATATTTAAATTTCTCCTTTATGCTCTTAATTCATTTTAATTACGTATTTTCTTTTGTAATTTTGTCTCAACTGCATAATAAATATCTTTTGCTCAAGTCAATGACACAAATTATATGAAATATGTTGAGTGGCTCAAGTTGGCATCATTTTTGATTAAATCAACTGCCACATAAATAATTTAACATTTCTTCAGATTCGGAGAATTTCGCAAAATGCGTTACATTTTTTTTTTATTAGGCAGTCGTCATTCCTTCAGACACCTGTCAGGCCACTTTAGCGCCACATTTGAGTTGAGGGTGTGCGTTTTCCTACAACTGTCAGATTAAAGAAGTGTAGGGGAGACACGCGGGGGGGTTATACTCCGCCAATCACTGATCTTTGCCCTTTCGCCGCTTGGCTTGTTTTCAATTTGTATTTTTATTTTCGGCGTAGGCGCAATGTGGACAACACATTTGGCCCACAATCGTCGGATAAATGCGTTTGGCATTTTGAGAGTTGAGAGAAAAAAGTAAAAATAAAAAAATAATAAAAAAATAAAAAAAAAATAAACAAAATCCTCATCAGTTTAGAGCGAAAAAAAACACAAGCAAACAGATTAAGAAAATATCTTAGCAGCAATTACAAGTGTTTTTTTCACGTCTAAGCGAAACAGCGGGCAGCCAATTAAATGGCGATTAAAAATAAATTAAGTTTACTTTATACACAAATTGTTCAAACAACAAACAGCAACAACAACAACAAAACAACAACAAAATTGGACATAAATAAATAAGTTGAGATTAGCGTCTGGAGCTGAGAAATTGTGTGTAAAGGTGAAGGTCGTTGAATTTAGCCAGCTTAGTCAACTGGCCGGATAAAATAGACTGATCAAAAGCAAGACCACACACACCTGCACACACACACACACACACACACAACAGCTACAGTGCTGAAAAACTTCTGGGCATAAAAATAGACTTGAAATATTTGTGTCGTTGCCACTGCCGCATTTTTGATGCGATTAGCCAGAGATTTGTCGCCGTCTTAGCAACTGAATTCAAATGCTAACAACAAATCCCAATGAATTCAAAAGCAGTGTAGCAAGTGGCAAGTAGCGGGGGGGCAGAGGCAGATAGGCAGATCTGTGGCCGCTGTTAAGTGAAAAATCGAAATGAAATTAATTTTCAACACTGCCCAACGCCCAACATTCCTGTCCAGCTGCTACTTTGTGTATATATAAAGTATATATATAAAATGCGTGGGCGCTCCAACCCCCTATTCCCCCTCCCTCTGTCTCTCTCTATCTCTCTCAAAAGTAAATACAATTTGGCCAAAGTCAATTAGTGAAAATGCCGTGCAAATACTTGTTATTCATTAATGAATCGTTTGTTTGTTTTGGTTTGCAAATATTAGTTGCATCTGCATTTAAAAATAACATTTTTCTTGCCGATTTTAGATTTGATCTCACAAATGTTTATGGTTCAAAAATAATTCAAAAATAGACTTGCAATCTGTTTGTGTCGTGTTTTATAACCCATTACGGAAAGCTACACATAAATTAAATCAGTTCAACCATAATTCATATTATTTATCTCATTTTTCTATTATTTTCTAATGATAATATTTATTTAATAAACAAATAAGTAACAAAAGAAAAGTTTTTCATTTGAAATTTATATAATTTTTTATCTTCCATCATTAAGTATTTAGTGGGAAATATTTGGCATTTTTAGACGATAATTTTATGGTAAGCAAATTCATGAAAATATGCAAAAGAATTTTTAATTATGTATTCGAGCCAATTTTGATTGATTTCTTGGCCAAGATGAAAAGTCGCATCAGTCTTCTTCAAGCCAAGTAACAAAACAGTTTACAATTTGCAAATTGCCCAAAATTAAGAAAACAAACAAGCGAAACAAGTCTTTGTTAAGGCTTCTTTGTGTCTGGGCCTTAAATGCTCAATTAGACTGGCTAAAAAAGCTGTCGAAAATGAAATGTTACGCAATATTTTTTGGAAATTACTTAATTGAGTTTGTTTGACAACAAAGCGTCAAATTTGTGTGTTTACTGTGCACAAAAAAGACGGTCGTTGAAATTAAATTTTAATGGCAGTTGACACTTTCGAAGTGTCGGTCGGCACCCTTCTCCACCCTTCTCCACCAACCACTTTTCCCAAAGATATTCGGTGAAATATTTCGCGAGAACCACTCGGAATATTATTATTATAAAATGTTGCGAGCCGAAAAATGTTCGGCGACATATTTTTTTGGCTACGCCACAAATTTACGAGCGGCGAACAGCGGCCAACAATTTTTAGCTTTTACTTTCTTAATTTGATAGATGAAATCAGCGCAAAGTTATGCACAGTTCCCGCAAAAAAAAAAAAAAAAAAATAAAAAACCAAAAAAGAGACAACAAACCGAAAAGAGACAAATGAAAGCGAAAGGCAAACATTCAACAAATTTGTTGTGTTTTTCTTTTTTTAAATATATATTTACAAGGGTCGAGTGCAAAAGGTCAGCGTACCTCAAAAAAGTCTCGTGTTCCATCTGATTTATGACGGAAAAATTGGCGTATCTCGCAAAGAAACTGACACCAAACCAATAAGATTTAATTTCGCACCCAAATGTAAAAGTTGATGAAAAACTGTTTCGACAAAGCTGCATAAAAAACGCCGCTCAAAGTACAAAATAATGCCATGAAAATAAAATAGATAACGGACTAGGGACTAGGGAAAAGATAGAGAAAGAGAGAGAGAGAGAGAGCGAGAGTGAAAGTCAAAGAATGTGAGAGAAAAAGTTATGGCCAAAGTTAGGTAAAACCCAAATAGAACTTGAGCGAGCTGAGGTTGCCAACATAATCAAAAGGTTAACAAAAACAAAAATAACAACAGCATTTTAAGCATGGCAAAAAAGTTTACGAGTTGCCCACACAACAAATACCAAATACACACAACCACCCACACACAACCACACACACACACACGTACAGACTGAGCACGTGTGTCAAATTTATAGTCGCAGAAAAGTAGGCAACACAAAATGAGTAAAATTCCAAGGCATAAATATTCGAGAAATATATGCATAATAAAAATAAACAACAAATGAAATTCGAATGTTGCTGCACAAAATTACTTTTAGCAAATTTTCGCACACATTCAGAAGTTATTTCAAAAGCATTGCAACCACAAAAAAAAAAAACAAGAGTTTTTTTTCTTGACTAGAAAAGTTGTTGCCACGAAAAGTACTTGGCTCACTTTGAGGTTTAGGTTTAATAACTTGAGCAGAAACAGAACCGTCAACATTTTCAAATCAGATTTACAGTTTTACGGTTAATACACAACCTGGTTTAAACATAAAAGGCAAAACCTTATCAAAGTGGATTGGTTGCCAAAGCAACCAAGATTCTTTCACTCTCGCCGCAAGCTCATTTGGGCCACTTGTCTTAACCGCTTTTTCCCGGCTGCCAGCGCTGTCATATTTAAGCTACAAATTTAATTTAACAAAGCCTCTAATATGCCTAGGTGTGTATGAGTGTGTGTGTGTGTGTGTGTGTGCCTCTGCCTAAAGGCTTAAGCGTCTCAGCTTGTGGGGGAGGGTTGGGGCAAGTTGGCTGAAAAGGTGGCACGTGTTGTGCTCGAATAACAGTAAACGTCACTTTAACGTCGCCACTCTGAGGCAAAGTGCTTTTCACACCCAATATTTCGCACGCATGTTACAAAAAACAATG
>JBAMBF010000301.1:15450000-15455000 GCA_037043605.1 Drosophila multiciliata
GAATGCTGTTGCACTCGCAGTTGCTGCTGCCGCTGCTGCTGGCATGTCCTTCAACAAAGTTGACCTTGGACTTGCCACTTGCTGCTGCAGCCGTTGCCGGATGCTGTTTTCCATGGCTTTTGCAGCAATGCGTGTGCAAGGACGCAGCAAGCAGATAAACTCGACACATGACTGCGTCCACGTGCCGCACAAAAAAGTGAATTCGAAAAGTGCGTAAAGTTTTACCGCTAGGCTCAAGGATTACCAGCCCGCCCTACCCTCCCCTCCCTCTCTTTTTCTCTGTTTTTTTTATGTGGCTGCTGTTTAATTACACATTTTTTGCAATGCAAATTTTTGTTCACATTTTTGTTCAGATTTTTTTTTGCTCACCGAATTTGGCTCAGTGCCAGAATACACACACAAAATGCACACACACACACATACATATAGACAACCACACACTCACACACATTGCTGGAAATGTTATGTAAAACAATGGAAACTATCAAAAATGGCAATTTAAATGCCGCCCAAAAAAGTGTGCTATGAAAAAAAAAACTTGCCACATATTTGATTGCAATTTGTGCAATTGTGTGTGTATTTTGTGTGTGTGTATTTTGTATGTATGTCTGTGCAAATTCAATTTAAATTGTTATCCAAAAGTGCTGTTATGCCATAAGCTATGCAACAACAACAACAACAACAAGAAGAAGAACCAAAGCAGCCGCTGTCAAAATGAATTTTCTAGAAAATGGAACCACCGGAAATAGCACGGGAATTCTGTATCTTCAGAGCAATGCGCCAGGGGAGATGTGCTGGGAGGGGGGAATGTCAAGCATACCGTTGACCAGGTTATAAACTTGCCTCATAAATAAGCGCATTGCTCGCTGCCACCAGATTACTTGCATACAACTCTCCTCCGACGGCAGCCTTCACTTCGAGTCGAGAGGCAACGTAATCTTCGTGCCACAAATTGCAAATAGTTTTCGTTTTGTCAGGGCGATTTATGAAGTGCCAAAGCACAAAACAGAAACTTGAATAAAGCAGAAAGAAAAAAAACAAGAAGCTTGTCTATACAGTAATTGATTATAGCAGCAGTGATAGATACTCTTTCTCTTCCCCCTCTCTCTCCCTCTCACTCTGTGTGTGTGTCTTGTGTGCTTGCCTATCTAACTTTGGCAACATTTTGATTAATGCCACACACACACACACACAGTAACGTAAACAAATTCTTTGCTGCATGCCACGCAATCGAGAAAGTTTTGCAACAATATATTTATTTTATTTATTTTTATACTTAGCTGAAGTTGATTTTTTTAGTTTATTTCTTAACTAGTTTTCTTTCTATGGAAACTCACCTGAAAATAGATAGAAATATTTGTTTCAATGAGTAAATGTCGATAATTATTAAAGTTAATACAAATAAAATGTAAATTAAATATATAATCAATGGTAATTTATTAAATACAATTAACAACAATTAATTTAAAACAGCAGACTATATTTTCCTATTAATTCTAGCTGAATTTTGCTTTTCTCAGGAAACACTTAATTTATGTGCGAAGAAAGAAATATTTGGTTTAAGAAGTAAATGTCGATAAATATTAAAGTTAATACAAACAAAATGCAAATAAAATTTATATTCAATGGAATTCGTAAAATACAATTAATAACAATTAATTTAAAACAGCAGACTATATTTTTTTTATGTGACTTTAATTGAGCTAATTTTTCTTCTTTATCTAGCTGAATTTTGCTTTTCTCAGGAAGCTTTTAATTTATGTGCAAATAATGAAATATTTGTTTCAATGAGTAAGTGTCGAATAATTGTTAAAATAAATTCAAATAAAATTCATATAAAATGTATCATTAATGGAATTTTATTAAGTACAATTAATACCAATTAATTTACTACAACAGACTATATTTTTCATTATTTTATGTGACGTAAATTTTTCTTCTTTCCTATTAATTTTGTCTAGCTGAATTTTACTTTTCTCAGAAAGCACTTAATTAATTTATGTTCAATGAGTAAGTGTCGAATAATTGTTAAAATAAATATAAATAAACAAATAAAATTCACATAAAATGTATATTCAATGGAATTTCGTTAAATACAATTAATAACAATTAATTTAAAAGAGCAGACTATATTTTTTTTATGTGACTTTAATTGCTCTAATTTTTCTTCTTTATCTAGCTGAATTTGGCTTTTCTCAGGAAGCTTTTAATTTATGTGCAAAGAATGAAATATTTGTTTCAATGAGTAAGTGTCGAATAATTGTTCAAATAAATAAGAAAAAAAATGCAAATAAAATTAATCGTCAATGGAATTTATTTTATACCATTAATGAATATTGGCAGACTATATTTTATATTTTATTTAATTAAACGTAGCTGATTTTTCTCCTTTCCCAATTAAGTTTACCTAGCTAAATTTCGCTTTCCTCAGAAAGCACTTAATTAATTTACATACAATAAGTAAGTGTCGAATAATTGTTGAAATAAATGCAAATAAAATTCACATAAAATATATAATCAATGGAAATGTTCAATATAATTAATTGCAATTAATTAAATACAGCAGACTATATTTTCCTATTAGCTGAATTTCGCTTTCCTCCAAAAAGCACTTAATTTATGTGCAGCCACTTTACCAATTTAGTTAAATAATTAAATGTTAATCAATTCCAATTTATTTAATTAACACTAGCATCGCCTCATTATAATAATTGGTACTCAGAGCTCAGCCACGTGCAACTTTATTTAATCGACTTATCGCCGCACTAGCCGCAAAATTAAGCGGCACACAGTTGACGGGCGGGAGTCGTGCCACAAGCCAGCACTTTAACACTGGCTTTTGCACCACATCTTGAGCGAGTTGGCAACAAATCATAAAAGAAAAAAAAAAGTTTCAACAAGTCACGCATTTAATTAAAAGCTACCCCGTTTCTTGTGCCACATAGACGTATGCCCCGCATCGCTGCCACTCCCCCTTAATCCAGCAGCTGCCTGACGATTTTATCGCGAACCTGGTGCGTTAATGTTAACGGATTATGACGCGAAAGCCACAAGCCAGCCACCCACCCTCCCTTTCCACTACTCCCCTTTTGTTGCGATTATAAAAACTGCCATTTGCATTTAATTATTAAATGCTGCGCAGTGCAAAATGGTTAGTTAAGTGTGTGTGTGTGTGTGTGTGAGTGTGTGTGTGTGTGTTTCGTTGTCCTCATTATACTTGCCGTTATGTAATGCGGCTTTCAGCTTTTAGCTTGCCCCATGAGAGTCAACGAAAGTTGTGTGGCAACTTCAATGCCACATTACCAATTGCCTGGAGGATGTGCTGCGCGTTTCTTTTCGCGATACTTTCAAAGAGCCACCACATCCCTCAAAGCTTTCAACATGCCCCAAACCGCTGCACACCACCACCCCCCCACTTAGTGCTGCTACTTGCCACAAGTTTCTTAAACCAATGCAATAGTGCATTTTTTTTCTTTGGCTTCCTTTTGGTACACGTGGATCGAAAGTGCACTTAAAAGTTAGTAAAACTGAACGCAAACTTTTCAATTAACTGCCAATTAATTTGAACTAGCAGTACGCACACACACACACACACACACACACACACACACACACAGAGACGAAACTTTCCAACCAGTCAACGTACAAAAATCGTTTAGAAAATAATCGAAAAATCCCATCAATAATATTAAAATTTCGTCGGCTTTTGTGTGCAGCAAACTGATTGAAAATTTGAAAGGGAATTGAATTTGGAATAGTTGGCAGAGTTCAACTAAATGCATTAAATATTATTCACTTCAAAAAAAAAAAAACCTGACACACCCCATAAATTTTCTATATATATTTCTTTACAATTTGCAAGCGATAAACTTGCAAAAGGCAAAAACAAATTAAGCAGAAAATCAAATCAAATTAGGAATGATGCTCGAAGCGATTTGCTAAGTGAAATGCAATAAAAATTTAGTTTTTAATCAATATTAAATAACAGTTTTGTTGCACTTGCAACAGAAAATATCATAAATTATTTAATTGTCCCTTAGGAAAGGAATAATTCTCTTTCATGGACTACTCTTGGCCATAAATCCACTCGATATCCATTTGCTAATCATTTAGAAGGCAGAGATGACTTGGCCCAAATAGTTCAGCTAAGAAGAGGACTATGTAAAACTCTTCCCAATTGACTGAATTGCTTTTATTGTTGTTGTTGTTGTTGCACAAATATTTCATGCATCTATTTGCTGCAGGTAAATTACATTTGCATTGTTGTGATTTTGAGTTATGAGTGTTGCACATTTGCATTATTTGATTGCAAATATACCCGAAAATTGGCAAAGAGCACAAAGCATGAATTTTCCACAATGCAAATGGAATAAATCAACAGGAAAATGCATTGCATAATAATGCCGACATTTTTGGAATATTAAGCAGCAGCAGTTGAAAGAGATTCGATTAAGCCATGCCACACAGGACACAAAACAAGTCGTCGCAAATCTTTTGCATGTCTCGTAAAAAACCCACAATTTTCCACATATGTTTTTTTTTTTTTTTTTTTGTTGCCTGCGGCTGACAAGCCGCTGAAATTGCTCAATGTGCAACTGTGCAACTGCAACGTTTTTTTTTATGGTGCAACTGCGAATGCAAATCGGATATTGAGAACATAGGTGGAAATTGCAAATTGCAGCTTAAACGTATTTCTATTGACATTTTGGAAGCTGTCTGCAGCGCGACGACAAACCAACCCCTTCTCTTCACCCCTCCTTCACTTTAAGCCATTTGCACAGTCGAACAAACACACACACAAAATATAGCCACACTTGTGAAGCGATTGCGACTGTCAAACATCGATTTGTGGCTGTGCTGCAAAGTTGACACAGCTGCTGCCGCTGCTGCTGCTGCTGCTGCTGTTGCACCAACATTTTCAATTTAGTTGCACGCGGCAAGCGTGAGTGGAGCTTAAATTGAAATCCCTTCTGACCACCAATCTATCACCGGGTACCATA